>SJYC01034856.1:0-53756 GCA_006408675.1 Madoqua kirkii
AACAAATAAAAAAGCACTGTTTATTTAAATCCACATGAGTTTCTAAGAAATCTAGTTCCTATTCATAATCTTCATTATTCTATATATGGATTTTGAGCTTCGGAAAGAAGAGTCTATGTACTATTACCTTTTGACTAAAAGTTTGGTGGCCAGCACATAAGGTAGCACTGAATGGATCCTGATGAGTAAATTGAAAGCTGCTTAAAAGTAATTAGCTTTCCTGAAATTCACAAGGAAATGAACCCAACATCAGCTAATGCTAGTTTTATAGGTATTTCATGCTGTGGCTGTCAACTCTGGCTATATACCTAGACGCTTAATAAAGATTTCCGTAAAGTGTCAATGATGAAAAGGCCACTACTGCACTCTGAAACAGAAACTACAACATAGAGATTAAAGCATCTATATTTTTAAATACTTCCTCAATGATTCTTACAATCCTGCAATTTGGGAATCACTTTTATTGACAACCATTTATTCCCGGACATGGAGCAAGACATGCTCTGTGAATATGGGAATTTATTACTTATTCCACTATGTTAAAAACACATATCCCTACTTGGGGACATATTCTGCTTCTTACAATCAAGATTACCTTTAGAGTATGTGCATACTTAAAGTGGAAAAAGAAAATGCTTCAATTTATGTCTATGACATTACAGAAACATTCCATATTACAAATGTCTCAGCTTAGATTGTTAATAACATATAATTAAAATAGATGAGTCCACCATAAGTTATTAGATCACACTGCTATTTTTCTAACTCATAAATTAGAAACAGCATAGAAAACAAATTTATAGGGGCCTTAGTCAGTGAAAGGGCTTCCCTGGTGGCTCGGTGGTAAAGAATCGCCTGCCAAAGTGGAGACCTGGGTTCTATGATCCCTGGGTGGGGTAGAACCCCCAGAGAAGGAAATGGCAACCCACTCCAGTCTTCATGCCTGGGAAATCCTATGAACAGAGTATTCTGGTGGGCTACAGTCCATGGAGTTGCAAACAGTTGGACATGATTTAGCGCTAAACAACAAACAAGTGAAAAATAATCCCCTCGTTTCTATCTTTAAACCAAATACATCCTCTTCCTTCCCCATCCCCCAATAAAATAGTGAAGAAAAATTAACATTTTCTAGGTTAAGGGAAGCATATTTACAATTGGCCAGCTTGCGCCATTGCTGCTGAATCTCTTCCCATGTCTTGATTTTGCAAGATTTTATCTCTATGACACTGGAATGCTCATAACTGTTTTTCTGAACTCGCCTTCTTTTTCAGTATGTATAACAGCTACAGATGAATTTCTCCTTCTATGTAAACATCTGTTTGTCCCATTGTATATGTTCTACATAAACAAGCCAGTCTCAGATTAGCCCAACCTGACCATGACACATTAAAATACTAGAAAAGAAGCCAGATATTACAAATTAAGTTCTATCATAGAAAGAATCTCATCCCCCTGCTGTTTTTAGTGCCTCAACTGGAGTTTGTCATCTAGCTGGCTAACATTAAGAATCTGTTGAATAAGTAGATAAATTGAGATGAGAATTTTTGTATAATAAATAGACTACATTATTTGTTCTGATTCATTTTTTTTCTTCTTGGGCCAAATAATGCTGTACATGACTATGAAAAAAGTAAGATTGATGATGATCTAAAAGAAATGATTGCTTAAGACTGTCTTAGTGCAGGAAGAACTGGTTGCAACATTTTTGCAACCTTATAGAGAATAAAATGTATATTCAGTAAAATTAACATTTAATGTATTTAATTAACTTTACCAGAAATTTTACTATCAAATTATAAGCAATTCTCAGTTCAGTTCAGTCACTCAGTTGTGTCTGACTCTTCATGACCTCATGGATTGCACCACGCCAGGCCTCCCTGTCCATCACCGACTCCTGGAGTTTACTTAAACTCATGTCCATCAAATCAGTGATGCTATCCAACCATCTTATCCTTGTTGTTCCCTTTTCTTGCCCTCAATCATTCCCAGAATCAGGGTCTTTTCCAATAAGTCAGTTCTTCACATCAGGTGGCCAAAGTATTGCAGTCTCAGCTTCAACATCAGTCCCTCCAATGACTATTCAGGACTAATTTCCTTTAGGATGGACTGGTTGGACTGGCTGGACTGCAATCCAAGGGACTCTCAAGAGTATTTTCCAACACCATAGTTAAAAACATCAACTCTTTGGTGCTCAGCTTTCTTTATAGTCCAACTCTCATATCCTCACATGACTACTGGAAAAACCATAGTTTTGACTAGAAAGACCTTTGTTAGCAAAGTAATGTCTCTGCTTTTCAATAAGCTGTCTAGGTTGGTCAGAACTTTCCTTACAAGGAGCAAGCGTCTTTTAATTTCATGGTTGCAGCCACCATCTGCAGTGATTTTGGAGCCCCCCAGAAATGAAGTCTGTCACTGTTTCCATTGTTTCCCCATCTATTTGCCATGAAGTGATTGGACTGGATGACATGATCTTAGTTTTCTGAATACTCAGTTTTTTTTTTTAATTTATTTTACAATACTATATTGGTTTTGCTATACATTGACATGAATCCACCACAGGTGTACATGAGTTCCCAATTCTGAACCCTCCTCCCACCTCATATCATCTCTCTGGACATGGAAACAACTTAGATGTTCATCAGCAGATGAATGGATAAGAAAGCTGTGGTACATATACACAGTGGAGTATTACTCAGCCATTAAAAAGAATACATTTGAATCAGTTCTAATGAGATGGATGAAACTGGAGCTAATTATACAGAGTGAAGTAAGCCAGAAAGAAAAACACTAATACTGTTTCAAATAGGAAAAGGAGTAGGTCAAGGCTGTATATTGTCACCCTGCTTATATAACTTATATGCAGAGTACATCATGAGAAACACTGGACTGGAAGAAACACCGGCTGGAATCAAGATTGCCAGAAGTATCAATAACCTCAGATATGCAGATGACACCACCCATATGGCAGAAAGTGAAGAGGAGCTAAAAAGCCTCTTGATGAAAGTGAAAGAGGAGAGTGAAAAAGTTGGCTTAAAGCTCAACATTCAGAAAACGAAGATCACGGCATCTGGTCCCATCACTTCATGGGAAATAGATGGAGAAACCGTGGAAACAGTGTCAGACTTTATTTTGGGGGGCTCCAGAATCACTGCAGATGGTGACTGCAGCCATGAAATTAAAAGACACTTACTCCTTGGAAGAAAAGTTTTGACCAACCTAGATAGCATATTCAAAAGCAGAGACTTTACTTTGCAGACTAAGGTCCGTCTAGTCAAGGCTATGGTTTTTCCTATGGTCATGTATGGACGTGAGTGTTGGACTGTGAAGAAGGCTGAGTGCCGAAGAATTGATGCTTAAGAGATGATATGGGGTGGGAGGTGGGAGGGAGATTCAGGATTGGGAGCTCATATACACCTGTGGTGGATTCATGTCAATGTATGGCAAAAGCAATACAGTATTGTAAAGTAGAATAAAGTAAAATAAATAAATAAATAAATAAAAATAAATAAAATAACTTCTTCCCACAAGAATAAAATTAAACAAAATGAAAGCAGAGAGTTAAAATACACTAAAGCTTTTCCTCCCTAGCTTAAGAGCCATATTCCACTTGGGTTTTCCCGAGAGGCAGATCCATGTTTCATTGAGGTCAGATGGTTGTGAAAACAAAAGGATCTGGCAGGTCTCAGGGATCCAGCCCTGCATCTTTATCCTTCATTGTTTGGAAGCTATTAGGACATGCTGTTTCATCCTAAAATGATTACATTCCCAAGAAATACTGTATATAAAACTTATTCCCTAGAATAGTAGATCTGTGTGTAGGGTTTCTGTCAATACTTAGATTTGACTTTAAAATAATTTTTATTTAACTAATGACTGTCCAGATGTCCATCTTAGCTCTATCAACTATATTATATAAATTTTTTTTAAAAAGGCAAAAATTAAAAAAATAGAAGTATTTGAATTTTATTAGTTATCATAATATATAGTGAGAGGGAAGAGTATAAAGGCTTATCCCAAAATAAATTTTATGAGAATATATGTTGAATTTGAAAAGAAAATTTTGGCAGTTATTTTCTATATTTTTTCTAAATAGAGGGTTTTTACTATTTTTCATTGGTCATAGAGACGCTTGACTGGTTATGTGTTAGTCTAAGTTAGAGCATCTAGAGTTGGGAGTGAGGTGCCCTGACGAAAGAGGAAGAGGTGGATGGGGCCATCTCCATCGCTGGGTTCACTTTTAAGTTTTGTGGCATATTTTAATTGACTTTTGTCTAATAATGTGCTTCTTGGGTGGCACAGTGGTCAAGACTCCACCTGCTAATGCAGGAAACACTGGAAACTCAGGTTTGATCCCCAGGTCTGCAATATCCCCTGGAGTGGAATTCTTGCCTGGGAAATTCCATGGACAGAGGAGCCTAGCGGGATGCATTCCATGGGGTCGCAAAGAGTCAAACACGACTGAGCAAATGAACGCTAATTATGCAGATTTGTAAGGTATCCAGTTTTTACCAAAATAAAACTCACAAAATGACAAAAAGAAGTGAAAAAAATATTCCCACAAGAAATCTGTAGAATGAAAATAATACCAGTGAGGCAAGCACAGTAAGAAAAGAGCAGAGACTTGTCCTAAATCAGACTTCATTCAGCCCTCAAGATAGTTATCTTCTGATGAGTCCTAAAGGAAGTACTGTCTTAGGGTGGGGAAGCTTATGTTATGGAGTCTTGGTTTGGAAGAAACTTTTTTGAAAAATTTTATGTTTTTGTTCATGATTTCTATTTCAGAAAATGAGATTTGTCTGCTCTAAAAACTTTTCATATTTACACACTGGGAGAAACAGCCTTGGAAATAAAATTTAAAATCCTTGAAATGAGAGTGGTGTGAAATATTTTTTATGTTAGAACAATTTTAGATTTACAGAAAAGTTGCTAAGGTAGTACAAAGAGTTTGCATACCCTGTACCTAGTTTCTTCCCTTGGTAACCTATTAATACAGTACATTTGTTACCATTAGTGAATCAATATTGACACATTACTATTAATTAAAGCTTTTATTTTTGTCATATTTCCCTAGTTTTTACCTAATTTTTTTTTTTTTTTTTTTTTTGCTCCAAGGCTTCATCTAAAAATAGCACAGTGCATTTAGGATCTGTTTGGCTATGACAGTTTCTCAGACGTTCTTTTGTCTTAATGACCTTGAGAGGTTTCAGGCATGCCAGGTAGGCGTTTATCCAATAATTACCCAAAGTTGTTCTTGTAAACTGCTAAACCAGTGCACAGAGAGGGATTATAACTTTTAGGAGCAGAACTAGGGTTAAATGCCAATATTTGGATTCAGATGGATGTGGATTCCTGTCTCAGTTGTGAAATCTGAGTGACTTTGGACAAGTTATGTAGCTTTGTGAGCCACAGTTGTTTCATGAACAAAACTATCACATGGTTTTTTGATACCCACGAGTGCTAGTCCCTTCCTTTCCTCCTTTTTCCTGTGATCTTCAGTCATACTCAGTAGGAGTTATACAATTATTTATTTGAGAATAAGATGCCATAATACTCTAAATTAATATATCAACTATTGTTTTTCTCCTTGATTTTAATATTTTAGTTTCTTTCATAATTTTCTTTAAAAAAATTCACTTTATTGAGATCAACTGACATGTGAAAAGTTACACTTATTTAATACATACACTTCTCTAAATTTGGGGATCATTATAGTTCTGTGAGACCACCACCATCATCAAGGCAGTAGGCAGGTCCATCAACTCTGAAAGTTTCCTCCCACTCTATTGGTTCTCCTTCTTATTTTTAAGTAAGAACAAAATGTAAAGTGTCCAATACAGTATTATTTGCTACAACCATTCTGATGTGTATTGATTTCCAGAATGTATCCACCTTGCATAATTGAAATTCTGTAGCCTTTAAGTTCCCATCTCCCCTATCCCTAAACGCCGGGCACCAGCATTCCACTCTATTTCCATGAGTCTGACCTTTTTAGATTTCCTGTATAAATGAGGTCAGGCAGTATTTGTCTTTCTGTGTCAGGTTTATTTCACTTAACATAATAAAGCCACGTAAGTCCACCCGTGTTGTTGCAAATGGCAGGATTTTTCATTTTTTAAGGATGAATAATATTCCATTATATATATAGGCCATATTTTCTTCATTCATTCATCCAGCCATGGGCATTTAGGCTGTATCCGTATCTTGACTATAGGAGTAATGTGGTCATGAAAATGTGAGTGCAGGTGTCTCTTTGAGGTCCTGACTGAGGTCCTGATTTCAATTGCTTTGGACAAACACCCACAAGTGGGTGATGTGGTAACCCAAGGATTAGTGCATCTTCCCTGAGTCACTGATCTCTGGATTACCCGAGCTTCCCCTTTTACCCTGTCAGTGTACCTCAAATTCCTTAGCAGCTCTCTGTATAAATATGTTTTACTTAAAATATCCATTGCTCATATACGCCTGTGGTGGATTCATGTCAGTGTATGGCAAAACCAATACAGTATTGTAAAGTAAAGTAAAGTAAAAAAAAAAAAATCCATTTTTTTTTCATCCAGCTATTTGGTACAATTATATTCAGCATGAAAGATGAGAAATATTCAATAATTAAGAAAAAATTGCACACTTAGTATTGACTATTTGGATTTAAAAACCTTTTATGAAAAATTTTGATGCCATAAACATCATAAATAAATGAAAATTTACTCTAAAATAATAATAAAAGTATATAAATAAAAGTATATATTACATAGTTTTTTGAATGGTTCCCTGAATATGTAATTTAACTCTAGGTGTTCTATTAAGACATAGAAATAAATAGTTTTTAGTTTTGTTTCATTGTGTGAGAAAATTTCCAGCACAGTAGCATTTTTTTAAACATGAATGTAAAATACTAAAAGAAAAGAAACTGGAACAAAAATTAGTAGGCAACAGAAAAGACGTAAGAAACAAAAGTTAACACTAAAAATAATCTTCATTTTCTCTATTTTCTGTTTCTGAAATGGATGAATTGACTGATGGGTAATTTAGCTTCTGAAACAAAGTGAAAGTGAAAGTGAAGTCACTCAGTTGTGTCCGACTCTTTGAGACCCCGTGGACTGTAGCCCACCAGGCTCCTCCGTCCATGGGATTCTCCAGGCAAGAATACTGGAGTGGGTTGCCATTTCCTTCTCTAGGGGATCTTTCCGACCCAGGGATCGAACCCAGGTCTCCCACATTGCTGGCAGTCGCTTTAACCTCTGTATATGTGTCTATGTATTCTCTAAAGAAGCTGATTTGGTTGTAACAATATTTCAGTCTCTGGGAACTCTAACAATGTATCAACGTACCCACTCCAGTATTCTTAGGTTTCCCTTGTGGCTCAGCTGGTAAAGAATCTACTTGCAATGTGGGAAACTGGGTTTGATCCCTGGGTTGGGAAGATCCCCTGGAGAAGGAAAAGGCTGCCTACTCCAGTTTCTGGCCTAGAGAAGTCTATGTCCATGGAGTTGGAAAGAGTCAGACACACATGGGCTAATTTTACTTTCACTCTCATTATTAAAAAGCACTAGCTTGGAATTTATGAGATATCTTTGTATGGTTTTGATACATGAGAAGTTTAAAATTTTTTCCTTTTTTAAAATCTCACTTAAAAGTTAACCAAATGAAGTTTGGTCCATCAACCAAGCTCTTCTTGGGGAGGTTCAAATTGAAGCATTCTGAGACTTTCTTTGAATATGGATAATTTCAACCTCCCTTCCCTTTTCTTAGGTGTTGGCCACAGGCAGCTGAAATGAGTTTTCTTATGATGACATCAAGACAAGTGCCCCCTTAACCTGTGTGATGCAGCACCAACTCTGAATGTGTACAAGTTAGCTAGTCTAAGAGTCCCAGGTCATATTTTCTGTGACTTGTGTGAGACCTTTATGATGGGCACTAAATATCTTTTCAGGTAGATTATATCATTTTAGTAGAATGACAATCATCTTTCCCAATTCTGAGATTACTATAATTTCTTTACTTTTATTGATGATCTGTACTTCACATGAAACATTTATCAGGTGAGGGTCAAAGTAACTCATTTCTAAATGACTGTATTTGGCAAATTCTTATCATTTAGCAGGGATGAACATGCCAAAGGGATTCATATGTTTGCCTTTATATACTCATTATTTTTTGTCTGAGAGAATTAAGTCATTGTAATCTCTTGAACCTTAATTATTTTAAATTTTGAATGAAATGGGCCTTTAAAAACTTACAGGCAGATAATTGTCTCTGTGAGTTATTAACACTAATTTTCTCCATTAGTCTCTTTGAAGTTCTGTGAACTTGATACCTACAGAGCCGGCCTCTGAATTCCTAGATTCTACTAGTCCACTTAAAATTATTTAGAGGTTCTAACTTACTATCCATATTTCCATGCCATTTAGTCACTCAGCTGTGTCTAACTCTTCGCAGCCCCATGGACTATAGCCCTCCAGGCTCCTCTGTCCATGGAATCTCCAGGTAAGAATACTGGACTGGGATGCCATTCCCTTCTTCAGGCATCTTTTGAACCTAGGGATTGAACCCGGGTCCTCCATTGTGGGCAGATTCTTTTACATCTGAGTCACCAGGGAAGCCCCATTTAGTAGTTAATAGTTTTAAAATAATCAAATATTCACCTGCTATAAAAAGAGGAATTGAGGAAGAATGCTTTGGTTCTCAGCTCAAGTAAAATTAATAAATAGCTTTAAATTCAGTCTGTTCCAATAACACAAATATGATTACATGCCAATTATTAAGTTAGGGTGAATTTCTTCCACTGAGAAATATACCAGAATGTCAGATGTTTTCATTATAAAATGTTCCTGTATTCATTTCATACCAGAAATATCAAGTATGTTGTGTACACTTAAACATATGAAGTAAAGACAGAGATAGGAGGATATTGTATATTTCACCAACAGTATCATGAAAAATATCCTAAGGGAAGAAGTTGGCACTTTATGTGAATATGTGCACTTATACTGTATGTATTATGCATATATACATACATAGAAGATGGATAGGTAGGTAGATAAATAATAATATGACTGTAAGAATAACTACAACACAGATATGCTCCTTGTCCATCCTTAATTGTGAAGATTTCAGCGTACCTGAGACTATTCTGTGATTTTCTGGGCGTCTTCTGTTCTATTGTAAGCATTCCCTCGACTGTGCCAGCTCAGCCTCACAGGCACAGTTTCAGTCTGTTCATATCAGTGATGTCTCATCAGCTATTGCAAATGATATGGCCAAACCCAAAGTCAGAGGCTGGGAAGTAAATCCCTCTGGCCCTGAGGCTGAGGTGTGAGTGCAGGGTTCCTTTAGGGAATTCAGACATTAGAATCCGTCTAACACTATTGTCTGTCCTTCCAGGAGGCTCCTTCCTTCTTCTAATGGTGCTTGCGTCACATTATGGTTGTTGGCTGACTTCTCTTTCTGCCGTTGAGGACTGAGCCCCTACATCCTCAGATAAAGAAACTGAGTAGTTTCCTCGAGTTGATATCACCTAGCTGACATTCTATAAAGATGCTTAGTATTTGTTCATTGATGGCAGAAAGATGGAAGCAGTTGTTTTCTGTGACACAGTTTTATTTTTTAGAAACACGGACATAAATGAGGAGAGCTAAAGAGGGGAAGTTATCTGGGCCATTGGTTGTACTATTGACAGTGCATTTCTTTCCTTTTCTGCGTGAAGCTTGAAGGAGATCTCAGAACTTCTAATGGATGATGACTTTCCAAGTGTCTCCTACTGCAGTCGTCTTTGTCAGAGCCCTTCAATCTCCACTCCTTGTCTTTTTCAGATTATGACCTGTAACTGTTCTGAATCTTATAATGTAACTTTAGGGATGCAGCAGGATTTTTAAACTGTTTGACATTTATTGGTCTCACATACAGAGTGAGACAGTTAAGAGACTTTTTAAAATTGGCATATCATTCTTTTTATGTGTATGTATATTCATCTTCTTGTCTTAGTTACTTCTGTGTTTATAGAAAGAGATTTATTTAATGTGGGTAATGTTTAGCCTGAGCATAAATGAAAGATACTGAAAATACAGACGCTTAGGAAAATTTATTAGAAGAATTAAGGAAAAAAAACCCCATAATAAAATGGAAATTTGCACTCATCATTTGTACTCAAATTTTGCATTTTGACTCTGAGCTTTGTGGGTATGCAGAAGATCAAAGCATAGAATTACAGTATAAATAGCAAAGTAAAATCAACTTGGAAAAGAATAATACCTATATGCCGGGCTTATTCCCTCAAAACTAAGGTAGCTGGAAGCTATATCACACTAGGGGATTCTGAGGAGCAGATAACTTGGTTATTTAGCTTTAGAAGATTAAATGCACTAGTTGTGCTGTGCAAGTATCGTGGAAAAGCCTCAGAGATTTCTTATTTTCCTTCTTGGTCAGGTCACAGCATCTTCATTCCCCCATGATCTTTTTTTAATCTTCAATTCTTTTTCATCTTGAGTCTCCTTTTAGCTCCACAAGGCTAAATCTTATTTCAGATTATTTACAGAGTGCCATTCATCAAAACAATGAGCATAGCCCTTTCCCAAGCAAGACACCCTTGGGCTGAATCAAGAAGGCAAACAGTAAAATAATTATTTGGTTAAAGTTATTTTGGAAAGCACTCTGCTTGTCTCAGTCCAGCACACTTGCTGATTCACGAGGCTGGCAGAGGCTGCTGTTGGCTTGTTTATCAGCTGCAGCACCCATTCTAAGCCAATAGTCTGTGTCTTTGATCATTTACTAGAAGTTCTGGAGTCTCACAGAATGTGGCCTGGAGGTATTCTTTTTTGGATTGTGGTGCCACCATGAAAAAATATCTCTCTTCCTGCCAATTGGTGGGTTTCCCCACTCCCCCGAGTATAATAAGCTGGGACTTTGACAAATTCTTAACCACCATCAAAACATTTGCACCCTTTGTAGTGAGGCTTAGGATGTGCGGTCAAATTCGGAATCCTTGCAAGCTCCGTCGTGCCCTGAGGCTGTCAGAAAGAAGAGGATGGAAGCTAGTACCCATAATGAGAAAATGTGCAGAGGTAGGGAGGAAATTTATTGCTGAATGATTTTGGTGTTCTCCTTAAAGGTAGTAAGGTGGTTTTTGGGGTCAGAGAGGAGAGCTGACATAGCAAACACAGAGACCAGGTGGGGATTCCTCTTCCTCTGGGGTTCCTAAGTGCTCTGGGCCCTTGGAGTTCAAGTGATCCTATAACTAAGCGTTACATGTAAGACATATGTGAAGGGGTGTTAGGGAAGAGTGGTCTAGTGGGAAATTTTCAGGCTTTCTTAGCCCAGGATGCCTTTGTTATTGATTTGGCTGCTTGTCTGAGTCTAAAGCATATGCCCACTCCTCTGGACTCTTAGCAGGGTGTCCCCAGGATTAACCCCTAGTCTTCAAGATCTTGGCTATTGGTTTTGTCTGGCTGGCTAGACTTTTAGCCTTGACTTCCCTGGTGGAAACTGAAACTGAAGTCACTCAGTCATGTCCGACTCTTTGCGACCCCATGGACTGTAGCCTATCAGGCTCCTCCATCCATTGGGTTTTCCAATCAAGAGTGCTGGAGCGGATTGACATTTCCTTCTCCAGGGGATCTTCCCGACCTAGGAATCAAACCTGGGGCTCCCGTGTTGCAGGCAGATGCTTTACCGTCTGAGCCACCTGGTGGCTGAGCTGGTAAAGAATGTGTTTGCAATGCGGGAGACCTAGGTTCGATCCCTGGATGGGGAAGATTTGCTGGAGAAGGAAATGGCAACCCACTCCATTATTCTTGCCTGGAGAATTCCATGGACAGAGCCTGGTAGGCTACAGGCCATGGGCTTGCAAAGGGTCAGACACAGCTGTGACTTTCACTTTCTTTTCTTGGAAACGTTGCTGCATGTTATGAACAGGATGTTTTTATCCCTCCAAACTTCATATGCTGAAGCCCTCAATCCCAATGTGATGATGTGTGGAGACTGGCCTTTGGGAGGAGGTGAGATTTAGATGAGGTCATGAGGTGGGACCCCATGATGGGATTAGTGCCCTCATAAAGAGAGACACCAGAGAGCTATGCTGGTGTTCCTCTCTCTCTCATCCCTTTGCAAGGACGCAGTGAAAAGGTGGTCATCTCCAGGCCAGAAAGAGGGTCTTCACCAGGACCCAACAATGCTAGCACCCCAATCTCAGACTTGCAGCTCCCAGAACTGTGAGAAATAAGTTCCTGTTGTTTAAAGCACCCAGCCTGTGGCATTTTGTATGGCAGCCTAAGCTCACTCAGCTGCTTCAGCAATGTGCTAATGATGGTGATGACTGTGATGATGTCAGTGTCAGTGGTAGCTGTACCGGGGATGTAATGGTAACTCTCTTCTGAGTGTGATTAGAATACGTATGATGTCCTAAGGAATAGTGGAAAGGGGCTAAATGTTACTTTTGGTGCAGACCTTGAGAAAGAGTAAGAGTTAACTTAGCGTTGTGTATAGTCAGGAGTTCCTGATTTAAGAAACAGTTGTTCAGTGTTGATGTGAAATTGGGGTTGAGGGCTTGGCGGAGGCCAGATTCCCAGAGTGCTTTTTGTGCTTGAGCACGAAACTTCTTACAGCTGGAAGGGCGTGTGTAGTGAGTTCACACCGAAGCCACAGTGGACAAAGCTCTGCTGAGGAATGACCTTTAACCATTTCCGTCATTTCTGTTTGCATTTCCCCTCAAGACTTTAACCCTTTAAAGAGACCTTTCAGATGCCCACTCCTCTGTGCCAGCACTCAGACAGAGGCTCTAATGCTCTAGGTTTCCATAGTTGGAGTGGGCTTACTCTTTGCTGCACAAAAGAGACTGGAGGGAAATGATAATTCTTTGTTGAGGGTCAGTATGGTGTCAGACATCAGCAAAACAAGCATCTACCACCATCAGAGAAAAGATAAACAAGAGTTCTCCAGGTGGAGGAGAAACACTGTGTCATTCTGAGAAGAGAGGTCAGAAACTATTGGGTTGGCTGAGAAGTTTGTTTGGGTTTTTCCACACATTTTTTTGGGAAAAAAAAAAATGAAATTTTTGGTCAACCCAATAGAAAGTTACCAAAGCACAGAAGAGCATGTTGTATTTATTAAAGAAAAATGTGAGTATGACTAGAGATTAATGCCCTTGGCCAAGTGGGTTGGCTTTGAATCTGGGAAGGAGAATTGGATTTGGGAGATGAAAATTTTGTGTTCCAATGTTCTTCAAAGACTATTATGACCAGCTGGTGAGAGGTGTTTAGGAGTTGGACATTACTGTGACCTGATACTGTGCTCCCAAATTAACATTTTGAAACCCTAATGCCCAATGTGATGGTGTAAGGAGAGGGATGAGGGTGAGGGAAGGCATTGGGATGTGATGAGCTTATGAAGGTGGGGCCTTTGTGAATGGGATTAGTGCCCTTATCAAAGAGACCCTAGAGAGCTCGCTCCTCCTCCTGCTCCACCAGGTGAGGACACAGTGAGAAGGGGACCTTCAAAGAACCAGAAAGTTCTCACCAGACAGAGAATCTGCTGACAGCATGATCCTGGGCTTCCCAGCCTCCAGAACTCTGGGAAGTATGTTTCTGTTGTTTATAAGGCCACCCAGACTATGGTGTAGTTTGTAATAGATTGAAATAGACCTTTACTTGCCATTATTTATTTGCAGTTCATCGTTAAACCCCTGTCTGCATTGGTAGTGTCAAACAGTAGCCTGTAAGGAGCCTAAATCTGTAAGGTGAGCCTGCTTTGTTATCTTTTCCAACCAAAGTATTCCTATCATCAGAGAGGATGATGCTCCTGGGGAGCATGGAAAATAACTCAGAGCATGTCTACTGAACATAAATATGCATGTGTGTGTGCACATGTGTGCTCAGTCATGTCCGACTTTTGAAACCCAAGGACTGTAGCACTTCATGCTCCTCTTTCCATGGAATTTCCTAGTAAAGAATGCTGGAGTAGGTTTCCATTTCCTTCTCTAGGAGATCTTCCTGACCTAGGGATTGAACTCGCATCTTCTGCATTGTCAGACAGATTCTTTACCACTGAGCCACCTGGGAAACCTATCAGTGTGCACAAGCATCTTTTTATGGCTTCTGTTTGAGCTTAAATGTTAGGTGAATTTGAAAATTTTCTTCTAAAATATCATGGGAAAAATAATTGTAGAATTAGATTGAAAATATGTTCACTTATTCAATATTCATTCTCCCCTCCTCCTTTATCTGTAAACCTCTAAAGTGTGTTCTTGTGTTTGCTATCCTGACACGACAGTATCCACAGGAAAGATGATGCTGTCCCCAGCACATGGCAGTACTGATTCATCTAAGCCAGCCTTGGGGCTCTCATCACTGAGGCCAGTCATTTAGGAATTACTTACAAGAAGGAGATAGGAAAATTTTGTCTTGTTTTTAAAAAATAGATGAGACATATTCCTCTTCTTTTCTAGACATTCTTGTATCTGACATTCTTGTGTCTGAATGTGATGTCTTGGAGCTGTGGTATTTATTCTGTGAATATGGGGTAACTACTGCCTGAGGAGAGTGCTCCTCTGTGGAAAATGACAAAGCAAGACAGAGAAACAGTCTAGGGATTTGGGGTTTCCCAGGTGGCACAGTGATAAAGAATCTGCCTGCCAATACAGGAGACTGAAGAGATACAGGTTTGATCCCTCAGTCAGGAAGATCCCCTGGAAGAGGAAACGGCAGTCCACTCCAGTATTCTTGCCTGGAAAAAGCCCGTGAGCAGAAGAGCCTGGTCGGCTATCATCGAGGGGGTCCAAAAGACTCGGGCACAGCTGAGCACATGAACACACTGTGGACTTTCTTCTCCAGGATTTCACTGAGTCTCTGGATTAAACAAACTTGGAGTTCACCTGTGGACCTGCTGCTGTGCGAAATGATGAAATGTCCTCAGGACACTGAGTTAGCAAGATAAAGCATTCTTTCTTTACCCCTAAACCTTTCAGAAAAGCTGACAGTTCACAGAGAAACAATAATATTAATCTCATGAATTTGTCTCTCTCTATCCACCACGTGTCTTTGAACCCCTTAGATAATTCACACCTGCCTTGCAAAACTCAAGCTACCTCTTTCTTCTTGGCGAATAGGTCATATGAACTTAATGTATGTACTTACTCATAATAAAATATGTAAAAGATAAACTTAAAAATATACATTCTCTGTTACTGAGTCCATCATGCCACTCACTTTAGGACAGGCCCATAAATTGACAGATGAGCTGTTGGGGCAAGGAAGAGTAGTCACTTTAGTCTGAAAACCAGCAGACAGAGAAGATGGGGGACTAGTGTCTCAAAGAACCATCTTAACTCTAGTATAATTCAGGTTCCTTTGTATACTAGAAGGAGTGAGGGTGTGGCTGGTTGGTACAGACTTTTCAGTGCTGGCCAGACTCCTGAGGGGATGTGTAATCATTTGTTCTTGTTCCTGTCTGGATAGTGATATTCTGGAAACCTCTAAGAAGACTAATTTTATTCTCTATTCTGCAACTTTTTATCTCTATATGAATGAGAATTGTAATATATTTAAAGATCAAGTCTGGGAGACAAAGACTTGAGAAAGGGCTATTGTGTATATTTCAGGCTATAGCTAGCATTCCTCTACAAAGGTGCAACCAAGCACAAAGGTCAAAGCTAAAGGAATATATCCAATAAAGAGTCAGGTTTGTTTTTCTCTGTTATGAGACAGTCATAATGAAATAGCTTCCTATTATATGTATGCATATATGTAGATGTGTGTGCTAAGATGCTTCAGGAGTGTCTGACTCTTTGTAACCCCATGGACTGTAGCCAGCCAGGTTCCTCTATCCAGGGGATTCTCCAGGCAGTTATACTGGAGTGGATTGCCATGCCTTTCACCAGGGGATCTTCCTAACCCTGAATGTGAACCTGCATCTCTTGTAGCTCCTGCATGGCAGGTGTTTTTGTTGTTGTTGTTGTTGTTTTTAACCACTGAGCCACTGGAGAAGCCCTTATGTATATACATATCAGTTTAGTTCAGTCGTTCAGTCATGTCAGACTCTTTGCGACCCCATAAACTGCAGCACGCCGGGCTTCCCTGTCCATCACTAACACCCGGAGCTTGCTCAGCTCATGTCCATCAAGTCAGTGATGCCATTCAACAATATCATCCTCTGAACTCTCCTTGTCCTCATGCCTTAACTTTCCCAACATCGGGGTCTTCCCAATGAGTCAGTTCATCACATCAGGTTACCAGAGTATTGGAACTTCAGCATAAGTCCTTCCAATGAATATTCGGGACTGACTTCCTTTAGATTGACTGGTTTGATCTCCTTGCAGTCCAAGGGACTCTCAAGAGTCTTTTCCAATACCACAGTTCAAAAGCATCAGTTCTTCAATGCTCAGCTTTCTGTATGGTCCACCTATCTTATCCATACCTGACAATTGGAAAAACCATAGCTTTGACTAGATGAACCTCTGTCAGCAAAGTAATATGTCTGATTTTTAATACACTGTCTAGGTTTGTCATAGCTTTTCTTGCAAGGACCAAGCATCTTTTAATTTTATGGCTGCCATCACCATCCTCAGTGATTTTGGAGCCCAAGAAAATATAGTCTGTCACTACTTCCATTGTTTCCCCATCTATTTTCCGTGAAGTGATGGGATTGGATGTCATGGTCTTCGATTTTTGAATATTGAGTTTTAAGCCAGCTTTTTCTCTCTCCTCTTTCAGTTTCATCAAGAGATTCTTTAGTTCCTCTTCACTTTCTGCCATAAGGGTGGTGTCATCTGCATACCTGAGGTTATTGATATTTATCTCAGCAATCTTGATTCCAGCTTGTGCTTCATCCCGCCAGGCATTTCACATGATGTATTCTGCACATAATTAAAATAACCAAGGTGACCATATACAGCCTTGACATACTCTTTTCCAAATTTTGAACCAGTCTGTGGTACAATGTCTGGTTCTAAGTCTTGCTTCTTGACCTGTATAAGATTTGTCAGGAGGCAGGTAAAGTGATATGGTGTTCGCATCTGTTTAAGAATTTCCCACAGTTTGTTGTGATTCACACAGTAAAAGGTTTTAGCGTAATCAATGAAGCAGAAGTAGATGTTTCTCTGAAACTCTCTTGCTTTTTCTATGATCCAACAGATGTTGGCAACTTGATCTCTGATTCCTCTGCTTTTCCTAAAGCCAGCTTGAACATTTGGAAGTTCTCAGTTCACATACTGTTGAAGCTGAGCTTGGAGAATTTTGTGCATTATTTGCTAGAATGTGGGATGAGTGCAATTATATGGTAGTTTAAACTTTCTTTGGCATTGCCCTTCTTTCAGATTGGAATGAAAACTGACATTTTTTCAGTCCTGTGGCCACTGCTGAGTTTTCCAAATTTGCTGGCATACTGAGTGTAGAATTTTCACAGCATCATCTTTTAAGATTTGAAGTAGCTCAGATGGAATTCCATCATCTCCACGGAAGCTTTGTTTGTAGTGATGCTTCCTAAGGCCCACTTGACCTCATACTCCTGAATGTCTGGCTCTAGGTGAATGATCACACCATTGTGGTTATCTGGGTCATGAAGATCTATTTTATAGTTCTTCTGTGTTCTTGCCACCTGTTCTTAATATCTTGTGCTTCTGTTAGGTCCATACCATTTCTGTCCTTTATCGAGCCCATCTTTGCATGAAATATTCCCTTTCTATCTCTAACTTTCTTGAAGAGATCTCTAGTCTTTCCCATTCTGTTATTTTCCTCTGTTTGTTTTTTTTTTTTTTTTTTTTTTGCATTGATCACTGAGGAAGGCTTTCTTATCTCTCCTTGCTATTCTTTGAAACTCTTCATTCAGATGGATATAGCTTTCCTTTTCTTTTGCCTTTAGCTTCTCTTTTTTTTTTCTCAGCTATTTCTAGGGCCTCCTCAGACAACAATTTTGCCTTTTTGCATTTCTTTTTCTGGGGATGTTTTTGATCACGGCTTCCTGTATAGTGTTACAGACCTCCATCCTGTTTTTCAGGCACTCTGTCTATCAGATCTAATCTCTTGAATCTATTGCTCACTTCCACTGTCTAATTGTAAGGGATTTGATTTAGGTCATACTTGAATTGTCTAGTGGTTTTCCCTACTTTCTTCAATTAAATTCTGAATTTGACAATAAGGAGTTCATGACCTGAGCCACAGTCAGCTCCCAGTCTTATTTTTGCCGACTGTATAGAGCTTCTCGATCTTTAGCTGCACAGAATGTAATCAGTCTGATTTCGGTATTGACCATCAGGCAATGTCTGTGTGTAGAGTCTTCTCTTGTTTTGTTGAAAGAGGGCCTTTTATATGACCAGTGCATTCTCTTGGCAAAACCCTGTTAGCCTTTGCCCTACTTTATTTTGTACTCCAAGGCCAAACTTGCCTGTTACTCCAGGTATCTCTTGACTTCCTACTTTTGCATTCTAGTCCCCTAAGATGAAAAGGACATCTTTTTTGGGTGTTAGTTCTAGAAGGTCTTTTAGGTCTTCACAGAACTGTTCAACCTCAGCCTCTTCAGCATTCTTGGTTGGGGCATAGAGTTGGATTACTGTGATGCTGAATGGTTTGCCTCAGACACAGAGATCATTTTGTCGTTGATGAGACTGCACCCACGTGCTGCATCTTGAACTCTTTTGTTGACTATGAGGGCTGCTCCTTTTCTTCTAATGGATTCCTGCCCACAGTAGTAGATATAGTGGTCACCTTAATTAAATTTGTCCGTTTCTGTCCGTTCACTGATTCCTAAAATGTCGATGTTCACTCTAGCCATCTCATGTTTGACCACTCCCAATTTACCTTGATTTATGGAACATTCCAGGTTCCCATGCAATATTGTTCTTTACAGAATCGGACTTACTTCTGTCAGCAGTCACATCCACAGCTGGGCTTTGTTTTCACTTTGTCTCAACCTCTTCATTCTTTCTGGAGTTATTTGTCCACTCTTCTCCAGTAGCATACTGGCCACTTACCAACTTGGGGAGTTCATCATTCAGTGTCATCTTTTGCCTTTTTTTTCTGTTCATATGCAAATATATATGTATATATGGAAGCTTCCTGATGGGAGAGACTGACTGTGGAGGAACCAGGGTCTTATTCTGATGGGCTGGGGCCATGCTCAGTAAATCTTTAATCCAATTTTCTGTGGATGAGCTCGGCTGTGTTCCCTCCGTGTTGCTTGGTCTGAGGCTAAACTATGGTAAGGTTAATGATGGTAATGGTGATCTCCTTCAAAAGGACTTGTGCAGACACTGTTATATTCTGTGCCCCTAACCCCATAGCATTCCACCACCACCCCATGCCTCTGCTGGAGATTCCTGGACACTCACAGGCAAGTCTGCCTCAGTCTCTCATGGGGACACTGCTCTTTTCTCCTGGCTCCTGGTGCACAGAAGGTTTTTTTGTGCCCTCCAAGCGTCTGATTCCCCAGTCCTGTGGAAGTTCTGTAACCAAATCCCACTGGCCTCCAAAGTAAAACTCCCTGGAGGTTCTCTGTCCCTTTGATGGATCCCCTGGTTGCAAAATCTGTTGTGGGTCCTAGAACTTTCTTAACTCTGTGAGAATTTCTATTGTTTTGCTGTTTGTGGGTCATCTGCCTGGTGGCTCTGTGGAGGGGCTAATGACAATCTCCTCCAAGAGGACTTAGGCCGCATGCTGTGTGACCCAGGCCCGCTGCAGCCAGAGCCCCTGTCCCCACAGCAGGCCACTGTCCCATGTGTCTGCAGGCAATACCAAACATTCAAAAGCAGATTTGGCTCAGTCTCTTGAGGGCTCCCTGGGTCCTAGTGAGCACAAAGTTTTGTTTGAGCCCTCCAAGCTTCTCTGATGGGTATGGGGTTTGATTCTAAATGCAGTTTTACTCCTTCTACTGTTTTGTTGGAGCTTGTCCTTTGCCCTTGGGTGTGGTGTATCTTTTTTTTTTGGTGGGATCCAACATTCTCCTGCCAATGGTGGTTCAGCAGCAAGTTGCAATTTTGGAGTTATTGCAGGAGAAGAGAACTCTGCATCCTTACCAAGCACCAAGGCCCACAAGGAGAAGGGGTCCCCAGATTCTACTCCGCTCACAGTTTGCAGCCAGTTTCATCTATTGCTGGATTGCCAAGGACATCTTCTGGGAGGCACTCTAAAATGACTGCATCCTGTAATAGTCTTCAGTGGCAGGAGAGGAGCAAAGAAGAATTCAGCGTCTTATCCTTTATAGCTTCTCATCTCCTATCTTGCATGGATCAGGGGCACCAGCCCATCTAGATTGCATTATCCAGCTCCTTTTTTCCCTCTTTCTCTCTCTCTCTCTTTTTTTAAAATTTAGGCTGTGGCCCAAGCATGGGGCCCAGTGGAGCATGTGGGCTGGGGGGAGGACACGGGTGAGGGGGAGGGCAATAGACAGCAGTCAGGCCACCTCTGCCTTTTCTCTTTACGTGAAGAACATATATATATGGTCATATGTATATGGCTGCATATATTTATTATATGGTTTTATATATACACATACACACACAGGTAATTTGTTAGAGATTATCTAGTGGCAAGGCTTGATTTTGATTTGGGGGGGGATTCTATTCAGTTTAATGCTAGGGGAAACATGTTCTGTGTGTAATACACATCTTGTGAAAGCTAGTTGTTTTCTCCAAAGTCCAAAAGTTTGTAAAATACTTTCTCTATACAATATCAACAAATTGCTTTACTTGTAACATCTTAATTCTACCTTTCACTCTCCTGTTCAATCCAGTTTCTGCACTAATTTTCAAACAAAGGACTTTGATATGGAACAGGAGTCAGGGCCCCTGGGGCTTCTCAGAGGCAACAATGGAAGCCAGAGAAGCCGTCACCTTTCCTTTTTGGTTTCCTGTGCCATTTGGGTTGAAATAAGGCAGAAGAGAGAAATCATCTGTACGTTTTCTCTCAACTTTTACTTCAAAAAATAAATGAGATACTACTTATGCATCAAACAATGGAATATTTTTCCTGTTATAAATTCTGAAATGTAATCGGTTGGACATCTCTATGGCCACTTTATATATATCAGTACATGTTAATTCTGACATAATTTTTCATGGCTTCCTTACATTTATATGCATGTTTAGGGTTTGGGTTGTGCCTTGTAGTATATCAGTTCAGTTCAGTCACTCAGTTGTATCTGACTCTTTGCTACCCCATGAATCGCAGCATGCCAGGCCTCCCTGTCCATCACCATCTCCCGGAGTTTACTCAGACTCACGTCCATCGAGTCAGTGACGCCATCCAGCCATCTCATCCTCTGTCGGCCCCTTCTTCTCCTGCCTCCAATCCCTCCCAGCATCAGAGTCTTTTCCAATAAGTCAACTCTTCACATGAGGTGGCCAAAGTACTGGAGTTTCAGCTTTAGCATCATTCCTTCCAAAGAAATCCCAGGGCTGATCTCCTTCAGAATGGACTGGTTGGATGTCCTTCCAATCCAAGGGACTCTCAAGAGTCTTCTCCAACACCACAGTTCAGAAGCATCAATACTTCGGTGCTAAGCTTTCTTCACAGTCCGTCTCACATCCATACATGACTACTGGAAAAACCATAGCCTTGACTAGATGGACCTTTGCTGGCAAAGTAATGTCTCTGCTTTTCAATATGCTATCTAGGTTGGTCATCACTTTTCTTCCAAGGAGTAAGCGTCTTTTAATTTCATGGCTGCAGTCACCATCTGCAGTGATTTTGGAGCCTCCCCAAAATAAAGTCTGACACTGTTTCCACTGTTTCCCCATCTATTTCCTTTGAAGTGATGGGACCAGAGGTCATGATCTTCGTTTTCTGAATGTTGAGCTTTAAGCCAACTTTTTCACTCTCACTTTCATCAAGACACTTTTTAGTTTCTCTTTACTTTCTGCCATAAGGATGGTGTCATCTGTATATCTGAGGTTATTGATATTTCTCCTGGCAATCTTGATTCCAGCTTGTGCTTCAGGCAAAGTAATGTCTCTGCTTTTCAATATGCTATCTAGGTTGGTCATCACTTTTCTTCCAAGGAGTAAGCGTCTTTTAATTTCATGGCTGCAGTCACCATCTGCAGTGATTTTGGAGCCTCCCCAAAATAAAGTCTGACACTGTTTCCACTGTTTCCCCATCTATTTCCTTTGAAGTGATGGGACCAGAGGTCATGATCTTCGTTTTCTGAATGTTGAGCTTTAAGCCAACTTTTTCACTCTCACTTTCATCAAGACACTTTTTAGTTTCTCTTTACTTTCTGCCATAAGGATGGTGTCATCTGTATATCTGAGGTTATTGATATTTCTCCTGGCAATCTTGATTCCAGCTTGTGCTTCTTCCAGCCCAGCGTTTCTTATGATGTACTCTGCATAGAAGTTAAATAAGCAGGGTGACAATATACAGCCTTGACATACTCCTTTTCCTGTTTGGAACCAGTCTGTTGTTCCATGTCCAGTTCTAACTGTTGCTTCCTGACCTGCATATAGGTTTCTCTGGAAGGATGTAATTAAGCTGCTTGAATTGAATCCTAAGTCAATATTTTAAGACCAAACACTTAAACAAATAGATTTTATCTGTTCTCTGGAATTTCTGGTAGGGGTGAATTTTTCCTGCTGTTATTCGTGTGTGAATGGAATGGATTTTTCTTATTATATTTGTGTTTCATATCCCATTCATTTCTGGAGGAAAAGGCATATATTTTTGTCTAATAATAAATCTATATTTTCTTCATCAGAACTGTTTAAGTAACTCTGTTTCTTTTAGCGGTTTTCTTAAGTATGGTAAATGGAACAGAAGGAGAGAAACACTCCTGTTTATATGTGGATGAAATTAAACTCAAACTAGATATTTCATATATCTGGAGATCAAGCCATATCTTTGCAGCTGTATTTTCCATTTATATCTCTTCTTCATGGTCCGTCTCCTAGATTTTCACCCTTTAAAATACTGTGCTTTCTCAGTGCCTCCTGTTATTGAAAGGACACTAATCTTTAAGTCTGAATTTTGATCATCTCATATCCAAATTTTAACCTTAACATGATTTTGTTTGAGCTGTCATTTCTTTTCCTTTATAGAAGCAAGATGTTAGCAATGTAATAGGGTGGTTTAAAATATTAAATTTACATAACCCATGGACAGGAACAGAATAGATCATTTAGTACAAGGGAAATGATAGAACAAATGTTTACTGGGTCTTCCTTAAATGTGGAATCAAAGAGTCACCAAACTAAAGGAGCTAATGTGTTCTCCAACCCATCATCTTGATTTCACACACATGAAGACTCAAACTCCAAGGAGGGAATAACATGAGAAGGTCACAAAGCAGTCTAGTGACGGAGCAGAAGGCTGAGACCCAGGCCTTTGGATGTCCAGGGAGGTATGTTTATCCCCCTGTCAGTGGATCTGTACAACCAGACTTCATTCCAGCCCAAACCTGTATTTGTATTACCCGAGACATCCTCAAAATGCCAGTTGCAAATTGACCTTTCAAAGCATTAAGCGACTTAATTATTTTGCAAAATTTAATTTGATGCTCTGATGCCAGCTCACTGCTGGATTGAGACATTTCTTGTTTCATGAAGTATAATTATTTGTGTATTTTGAGTTTGTTGCTGAGAGCAGCGTTACTGTTCCTGGGATTAAGGAAGGGCTTTGGATATGCCATACATTCTCATACACATGAAAGTCTTTCTGCATCTATGATTACCTTCTTCTAAAGTGTCCTTTGAAGAATACTGGCTTAAGCTATACAGTTGCTTTTTCCTGATTTAAAACTGGCTGAACATTATAAAAGGGATTTTCAGAACTTTAAAAGGATACATTCAGTGTGTAAGAGAGTGGGGTTGTGTTGGAATTACTGTTACTGATGGCAGGTTTGAAATGTCAGAGTTTGGAGTAGAGAGAGGCAAGGATGGGTGGCTTTTGCCCCTAAAACCCTGAGCTCCTCAGAAGCTTTGAGCAAAGCAGTTTGTGATTTTTTGAGGTTTTTCCTG
This sequence comes from Madoqua kirkii, assembly GCA_006408675.1. Classification (NCBI taxonomy): domain Eukaryota; kingdom Metazoa; phylum Chordata; class Mammalia; order Artiodactyla; family Bovidae; genus Madoqua; species Madoqua kirkii. Next base: position 23,930 of record SJYC01034856.1, read on the forward strand.
TCGACAATTTTTGAAGTCCTTATTGAATCTGTTACAATATTACTTCCACTTTATGTTCTGGGTTTTTGGCCCCAAAGCATGTGGAATCTTAGCTTCCAATCCAGGGACTGAACCCACAGCCCTTGCCTTCTGAGGCAGGGAGAGGAGGGCAAAGTCTTCACCGCTGGACATATAGAAGAGTCCCAGGAAAACACTTTTAAAGGCAAGGTGAGGGAGGGGCATGGAGAGGTTGGTTGGTGCAAACGTCTTTGTGTCAGAATCCTTTGTTCTTTTGTCTGCCCACCTAGGTCAGGTCTCAGTGTTCCTCTAAATCTCCAGCGTGACACATGTTATTCTCTGTTCTGTGACTTTCTATCTCTATAGAAATGGCTTCCTAAAGCCCTGAGAATAGGCTATTCTGTATTTTTCAGGCTGTAGACAATATTCTTTTACAAAAGGTGCAGAGCCAGCGTGACTAAGGACAGGCGAGAAAGCATAAAGGCTGAAGGTAAGGAGCAGATCTCATATGGAGTCAGGTTTCTTCACTATGGCACGCACTAATCTTAAGTCTTTCACGCTTTGGTAACATGATGATTTTGAATAAGTCAGTTAATTTTTCTAAACTCTAGTCTCTTTATCCATACAGAATCGAATATATATGGTCCTGTCAGTATTTCTGGTATTAAAATTGCCTACATATTTGAGAATAAGATCGATACATATAAAGTTGCCTCAGAGAAACAGAAAAGACTTCACATATGTAGTTCTTATATTTTAAATCTGTTTTAGAATAAACGTGTTTAAAGAAATAGTTACTCATTAGAAGAGGAGTTGGTCTGCCATGGAATCATAGGGGGAAAAGGAATTTTTGATATCAGCCATGACAGTCCCCTCAAATACATATGAGGGACAAGGAATATAGGCACTTACTTCAGATAATTTTGTATCATCCATATGACTATTTCTGTCATTGGATGGATGTGTCAGGGAGGCCTTGATTAAGTTAGGAAATGTTCAGTTTAGCTTATCCTGTCTGGTCTACGTCTGGGCTTGTCAAATACTGTTCTCCTCATGACCTGGCTGCCCAGCAGCTCTCTGGGCCTGCAGCTACTGCATCTCTAACACTGGGTAACAAGGGACCCCATCACCGCCTATGCCAGTGTTTACTTATTCTTCCCTTTGTGCCCGAGAGTAGGCTGTGCGTGGCCCCTTCAGGCTGGCCTCAGGAGACTGACCTTGTTTCCACTGTGGATCTGTTTGGAACTACTTCTCTCTGTGAGTTTGACTCAGATCTGCCCCCACAGAATTTGTTCTGGCTGAAAAGCAGCACCTACACCAGGAAAACTTTTCATTGTGATGGCAGAATAGCCAGCCCAACCCTGAAATGTGTTTCAAGATTTAACTGTATCACATCTACTAAGACCCCAGAGGAAAAAACAAGTCATGTGGCTGAGTTGAACACCATCAGGCAGAGAACTGGATTACCCCTATGAAGGCTGGAGGGAGGGTGGCTATTTTGAATCATAATCTCCACAATCTACCAAGAGAAAATATTCTGGTTACTCAGGCATAAGAATTCAAATTCACTAATACTTCTATAAATTAGACACAAGAGCTTGGTTACTGTGAAATCTTTATGAAAAACTACCATTTGGGGCCCTTAGGAGAGTTTTTAATTCTTCCTTTAAGGGCTAGGCCCAGAACTGAATTTGTAGTATGGGCATGTTTCCTCTGTGTCTCATCCTGGCTTATTTCTCTTCAGACAGGGCAGGATCTCAGGATTCATGTATGAATTAATGAATAAAATATAAATGAATGGGAGCTCCTCAAGAAGCACTCCAAACACAAATATGATCATTTTTATGAGTTGTAAAGGGTATATAACAGAGAAAGCAATGGCACCCCACTCCAGTACTCTTGCCTGGACAATCCCATGGATGGAGGAGCCTGGTGGGCTGCAGTCCATGGGGTCGCTGAGAGTCCAACATGACTGAGTGACTTCACTTTCACTTTTCACTTTCATGCATTGGAGAAGGAAATGGCAACCCACTCCAGTGTTCTTGCCTGGAGAATCCCAGGGACGGGGGAGCATGGTGGACTGCCGTCTATAGGATTGCACAGAGTTGGACATGACTGAATCGACTTAGCAGCAGCAGCAAAGGGTATATAAAATGGTAAAGGTTACAAAAAGATGAATACCTCTTTTTTGGTGGTGTTCATGAGATTTCCCAGCTCGTACACTGGGAAGGAACCAACACTTTATCCTCTTCTCATGTACCCATCTGGCTGCAGACTTGAGAAGGGACCTCTCTGCTCTAGTAGAGTGGAATTAGGTGGGCTCCCATTACTTTATGGCAAATAAAGGGGGAAAGGGTGGAAATAGTGCCAGATTTCTTCTTGGGCTCTAAAATCACTGCAGATGGTGACTGTAGCCATAAAATTAGAAGATGTTTGCTTCTTGGCAGGAAAGCTATGGCAAACATAGACAGTATGTTGAAAAGAAGAGATTACTCTGCTGACAAAGGCCCATATAATCAAGGCTATGGTCTTCCCAGGGGCATGTGCAGTTATGAGAGCTGGGCCACGAAGAACATGGAGCACTAAAGAATTCAAACTGTGCTCTGCAGGAGACTTCTGAGAGTCCCTCGGCCAACAAGGAGATCAAACCAGTCAATCTGAAAGGAAATCAACCCTGAATACTCACTGGATGCTGAAGCTGAAACTCCAGTATTTTGGTCATATGATGTGAACCGTTGACTCATTGGAAAAGTCCCTGATGCTGGAAAAGATTGAGGGGAGAAGGAGAAGAGGGTGTCAGAGGATGAGATGGCTGGATGGCATCACTGATGCAGTGAACATGAACTTTGGAAAACTTGGGGAGATGGTGAGGGACAGATGGGCCTGGCATCCTTAGAGTCGCCAAGAGTCAGATGCAACTAATGTCTAAACCACTACTGCTGCTACCACAGCCGCAATACCCTACCGTAGATCTGATGTTCTGTGGTCTTATCTTCAGTTAGCTGCTCTGATGCCACATGCTGTAGTTCTTATGGGAGAGAAAGCAAACTGTGTATCAGCCCATGGGAATAAGAAGCTACAGTTCAGGCGTGTCTGTTGGAGGACACAGCTAGGACCTTGGCAATATGTGGTCATTGGTCAGCAGGAGTAATCCTCGGTCTTGCCAGTCCCCTGTATCTCTGACCATTCTTCCTACAGGCTAGTTAGTGCACATCAAGGAAATAAATCCCAGAGAGAGGTGGTCTCCTACGCTGGGCGGTTGCTGCCTCAGTGTAGAACGGGGCTCTCTCTTACTATCTCAGTCAAGTAGTTAACTTTGTATCCTGTTTTCATTTTGTTGGTATTATCTTTATTCAAATAACTGGTGTGTTCCAGTTTTGTAAATGGACCTGAATGAATATAAAGGCATATGGCTCGCAGAGGGTATTTATTCTGGAGTCTGTCTGTGTCTTTTGTCAGAAGCCTTGTGTTGAAACCTAACCCCCAAGGCGATGGTGTTAGAGGGGGGGTGGCCTTTGGGAGGTGATTACATCATGAGGGTGGTTTCCTCATGAGTGATATTAAAGCCACCAGACAGCTCCCTGGCCCTTTCTGTCAGGACACAGCAAAAAGAGGCCATCTTTTTACCTAGGAAATAGGCTCCTGCCAGACACTCCATCCACAGGCACCTCTATCCTCAATTCCTGGCTCCAGAACTGTGAGGAAGAAGTTTCTGTGGTTTTCAGGCCCCTAGTGTATGGTTTGTATTCTGTGACAGTAGCCTGAGCTTATTAAGACAGCCATGTGAGTCTGAGTGAACTCTGGGAGATGGTGATGGATAGGGAGGCCTGGAGTGCTGCGATTCATGGGGTCGCGAAGAGTCGGACACAACTGAGTGACTGAACTGAACTGAAATGGAAATGGAGACCGTAAGATAGACATAACGTGTTCTTTGGCTTCGTAGGAGGGAGTAAATACAACATGGGGCTTCCCTGGTGGCTCAGCAGTAAAGAATCTGCCAACACAAGCAATGCAGCTTCCATCCCTGTGTCAGGAAGCACCCCTGGAGAAGGAAATGGCCACCCACTCCAGTATTCCTGCCTGGAAATTCCTATGGACAGAGGAGCCCGATGGGCTATAATCCGTGTGGTTGCAATGAGTCAGATACGACTTAGCGACTAAACCACAACAACAAATACCACACAAGAGTGTGCTATCCATGCAGCAAAATTAAAACACCTTAGAAAGAGACCAAGAGTAAAGGCTTCATCAGTGTGTTCACACACATGTGTGTGCAGTATATACCATCTTCGGGGAGTCCTTCTGTGAGAACAGAGGTGGGGAGGTGAACGTGTCAGAGGGAATGGGAAACGCAGGATATCTTGAGATTCAGTGGATACACCCCGCCCGGATGCCTTCTCTGCTCTGTTTTCTGCCTGCGCTGCACTGGCCCCCACCCCACCAGCACCCATGTGTCTCCTAGTCTCCTTTACTCCGTGTCTGCTTAATGGCTGGTGAATAAAGCTGGAATGAACCGTGTAGCTCAGGATGTAAAAGGCATATTTGAGGAACTTTGTGTCAATTCTACTGAGGGCACAACTGCCACAATCAGCTTTTTAATGCCCTGCCCTTCCAGTCATTTTGATGTGTACCTTAAGTCTCCAGGTTCATTTTCTGTTAACCTGACTTGACAACTAACAGAAATATTTATTTGCCTGTCAATCAGATGCTATCTTTGAGTTTTCTCCTCTCTACTTTCCACAGTCAGCATACCTTGCAACCACCTTTCTGTAGAAAGTTGCTGGAATTACTATTTATTTATGTTAAAAAAAAATGGTGCTCTCTCTGACTGTGTGGTTTGGACCCACCTAGAGAATCCTTCCTTTTCTGGAAATAGCTGCATGGTTGGGTTTCTGCTAAGAGCAGAATTTGATTTGCTCCCATACCTTCGTGTTTTATTCAGTGCCCTTTTGGAGTTTGGCAAAATTACTTTTAATTATCTCTGCTGCTTCCTTTAATAAGTAGCTTTGAGCAGTTTCCAAGGGCCTCCTCTCATCTTCCTGCATGAGACTGTTCTTGCTTCTCCAAAACACATTAAAAGGAGATACTGATGGCAACTTGGCACCATTACATTTTAGTCTCAGTATCCATGGGGGAGCCGGGAACTGCTAGGTTAAAGGTGGCACCTGCTTGCAACAGAACGCGGCCTATTTTTGGAATCTAGGCATTCAGCTGTTGTGATAATTACCGTGGCAGATCCACCCTCCCCTCTCCTCCCACATCACACTGTTCCTGGTCCTTACGGTGCAGAAAGCATTGCCAACCTCTTGGGGGCTGGGAGATCATGTGAATTATTTCCACACTTATTTTGGGGCCCATTGAAATTTTGTTGTTGTTCTGAGATATAGTGATACAAGATGCGGAAACTCTAGATGCAAGTCATGGAAAAACAAAACAAAACACAGGTGCTCAATGTGTGGGCCAGGAAGGCAGACATTGGTTCCCTAAGATTAATAACTTACCTAACGCTTTCAAATTCCACCTTCCTGAGGGATTCCAATACCTTCATTGTAATCCTGTCTTGTATTTCATTTGCCAGGATAAGATTCATGTGTTTAAGGAAGGAGAATCAAGCTTATTTAATTCCTTCAGCACTCACTAGGTACCTACATTTGTTGGGTAAACAATTTATCGGGAAGTTCAACTCATTGGACTTGTTCTGCTTTAGCTTTGTCTTCTGTATCTATATAGGCCACTGGATATTTGAACATACACTCATTTCTCCTTTGGTGTAAGAGAATGAGTAACCCTCTCTAGGTAAGGTCTACCTGGCCATTTTGCATATTGGTCACTGTCACTGTCTTCTCCTCACCACTCAAGCTGTGAAGCTAACAGTTACCCTCTGCCTTGTACTTTCCATGAAATCAGAAGATGATTGCTTCCTGGTCGGAAAGTGATGACAAACCTAGAAAGTGTGTTGAAAAGCAGAGACATTAGCCAGCCAACATGGTTTTGTATAGTCAAAGCAATGGTCTTCCCAGTGGTCATGTACAGTTGTGAGAGCTGGACTGTAAAGAAGGCAGAACACCAGAGAATTGATGCCTTCTAACAGTGGTGGTGGAGCAGACTCCTGAAAGTTCCTTGGACAGCAAGGAGATCAATCTTAAGGGAGATCAGCCCTGAATATTCACTGGAAGGACTGATGCTGAAGCCAAGCTCCAGTATTTTGGTCATCTGATGCAACAGCTGACTCATTAGAAAAGTCCCTGATGCTGGGAAAGATTGAGGGCAGAAGGAGAAGGGGAAAACAGAGATGAGATGGCTGGATGACATCACTGATGCAATGAACATGAACTTGGGCAAACTCAGGAAGATGGTGAGGGACAGAAAGGCCTGGTGTGCTGCAGTCCATGGGGTTACAGAGAGTTCGACATGACTGGGTGACAACAACAACTTGTACTTTCTATCCTTTCTTTGTTTCAGAATACCTGTCTTTTACCCTCTCTCACTTGATTTCAGCCATGAAATTAAAAGACACTTAACTCCTTGGAAGGAAAGTTATGTCCAACCTGGATAGCATATTTAAAAGCAGAGACATTACTTTGCCAACAAAGGTCCATCTAGTCAGGGCTATGGTTTTTCCAGTGGTCATGTATGGATGTGAGAGTTGGATGGTGAAAAAAGCTGAGCACCGAAGAATTGATGCTTTTGAACTGTGGTGTTGGAGAAGACTCTTGAGAGTCCCTTGGACTGCAAGAAGATCCAGCCAGTCCATCCTAGGGGAGATTCTGGCTGTTCATTGGAAGGACTGATGTTGAAGCTGAAACTCCAATACTTTGGCCACCTCATGCAAAGAGTTGATTCATTGGAAAAGACCCTAATGCTGGGAAGGATTGGGGGCAGGAGGAGAAGGGGACGACAGAGGATGAGATGGTTGGATGGCATCACTGACTTGATGGCCATGGGTTTGGGTAGACTCCAGGAGTTGGTGATGGACAGGGAGGCCTGGCATGGTGCGATTCATGGGATCTCAAAGAGCTGGACACAACTGAGAACTGAACTGAACTTGCTCTCCATATCCTTCCCTCTAATTACATTTATCCTCCTTCCCCCCCCCCACCAATAAAACAACAACAACAACAACAACAAAAAACCAAGAACTAAGCTAGCTAAGACTCAAATAAAAGGAAGGCAAATAAATATCTTGAGTTACCCACTCCAATAATTATTCTGTATTGTTTTCTTGGTGGGATGCTGTTAATATCAGTTTATTTTGAAGGTTGAGTGGCAACAAGAACTATGGAAATGATTATTTTTTCCTAAGCATGTTGTTGAGAGTATTGTTTATCATAATATACAGTAATTTGGAAAAGAAGACTCATAGGAGAGAGTTATTATATTTAAATTGATAGGCCATGCAGCTTCTAAGTAATTGATTTCTCTTTCTTGTAAATGATCTTATGAAAATAGTTTTTTTTTTCTTTTCTTTTTTCTTGGTAACAGCTTAAAAGCATAGAACTCAGGGTACAGCTCACCCATGGTATTCATCCATTAAATACTGTTCACTGTTTATTAGGCTCGTTCTTGGCTTCATTTCATGATCTTACCTTTCCTCAGATTTATTTTGAAGGCCAGTGTGAATATCAACAAATGGATATTCTTTTCCTTCCCCATGAAGTGACCAATACCTTCATAATCATGACCCAATGCACAGGTGTCCTTCTAAGTCTTTTAGGTGCCTTTGTCTCCACAGTTCATAAACTCTGGACTCTTCCATTCTCTGCTCTTGGTTCCTGTACTTGTATGGGTGTTTCCTGTTCCTCTTTATTTGTCTTGTCTCGTGTGGTCTGTCTCATCTACCGTCGTGTATTATCTGTTACTTTAATGGGAATAGCCATCTGGTGCTCAGTGTCTGCCCCAGTGTCTTCTGTGGCTCATGTTGTACATATCTGTCTGTCTTCCAGGAGTCTTCATTTCTGACCTTGATGATCCTCAGCTTTTGGTTAACAGAACTCACCATCTCCTGTCCCTGACCTGGCTGTGTTATTGCTTTAGTTTCTGTTTGTTTCACTGACATTCTCCCAACATTGGACCTCAAGCCCACTTTGCATGCATGTGTGCTCAGTTGTGTCCAAATCTTTGTTTCGCTATGGACTGTAGCCCACTTGGCTCCTCTCATCCATGAGATTTTCCAGATCCTGGAATGGGTTGCCATTTCCTCCTCTTAGGTATCTTCCTGACCCAGGGATCTCCTGCCTTGGCAGGCAGATTCTTTCCCACTGAGCCACCTGGGAAGCTCAGAGCCTACTCTGACTTTGTACCAGTTCTGTCTTCTTGTTACTGACCTCCCAAGTCAGTTCCTTGCTGTTCACTATCTTATACAGGAACTGTGACATCTGGCCTCTTCTTCAGGTATACACTGCTGGCAGGTTAATCTTCATGTATTCATAACTCAGTGGCAGTCCTGAGGTGTATAGGACTGAGCAAGGCCATTAGAATCTGAGCCTGGGCTGAGTCCTCACGCTGGTTCTTTCTCACCAGCATAACTGAGTTACTTTATCTCACAATGTCACTTCAGAGTTGGTTGCGTAAGTCATGATGGACTGCTTTACTAGGCCTAGTAAATAATTCCAGTGCTTCTAACAACAAGGTTTAGTTTCGTTTTTACATTCCATGACAAACTTGGAATGGTAGGGGATTATGATGGAAAAAGGGAGCACTCTGCTGTTTTGTTCCCCATTGTGGGTCAGTTGCCAAGTTGTTTCTGACTCTTTGTGACCTTATAGACTACAGTGTTCCAGGCTCCTCTGTCCTCCACTAGCTCCCAGTTCAGTTCAGTCACTCAGTTGTGTGTCTTACTCTGCAACCCAATAGACTGCAGCATGCTAGGCTTCTCTGTCCATCACCAGCTCCAGGACCTGCTCAAACTCATGTTTATTGAGTTGGTGAAGCCATCCAGCCATCTCATCCTCTGTCGTCCCCTTCTCCTACTGTTTTCAATCTTTCCCAGCATCAGGATCTTTTCAGATGAGTCAGCCATTCCCATCAGGTAGCCAAAGTATTGGAGTTTTAGCTTCAGCATCAATCCTTCATATGAATATTCGGGACTGATTTCCTTTAGGATTAACTGGTTGGATCTCCTTGCACTCCAAGGGACTCTCAAGAGTGTTGTCCAACACCACAGTTCAAAGCATTAATTCTTTGGTGCTCAGCTTTCCTTATAGTCCAACTCTTATATCCATAAATGACTACTGGAAAAACCATAGCCTTGACTAGATGGACCTTTCTGGCAAAGTAATGTCTCTGCTTTTTAATATGCTGTCTAGGCTGGTCAAAGCTTTTCTTCCATGGAACAAGCATCTTTTAATTTCATAGCTGCACACACCATTTGCAGTGATTTCAGAGCCCCCCACCACCCCCAAATAAAGTCTGTCACTGTTTCCATTGTTTCTCCATTGATTTGCCATGAAGTGATGGGACCAGATGCCATGATCTTAAATTTTGATTTTTTTTTTAATTTTTATTTTTACTTTATTTACTAATTCATGTCAATGTATGGCAAAACCAATACAGTATTGATCTTAGATTTTGAATGTTGAGTTTTAAACCAGCTTTTTAACTCTCCTCTTTCACCTTCATCAAGAAGCTGTTCGGTTTCTCCTCACTTTCTGCCATAAGGGTGGTGTCATCTGCATATCTGAGATTATTGATATTTTTCCTGACAGTCTTGATTCTAGCTTCTGCTTCATCCAGTCTGGCATTTCACATGATGCACTCTTCATAGAAGTTAATTAAATAATCAATATGACAATACACAGCCTTAATGTACTCCTTTCCCACTTTGGAACCCGTCTATTGTTCCATGTCTGATTCTAACTGTTGTTTCTTGACCTGCCTACAGATTTCTCAGGAGGCAGGTCAGGTGGTCTGGTATTCCCATCTCTTTCAGAATTTTCCACAGTTTGTTTTGATACACACAGTCAAAGGCTTTAGCATAATCAATAAAGAAGAAGTAGATATTTTTCTGGAATTCTCTTGCCTTTTTGATGATCCAGTCGATGTTGACAGTTTGATCTCTGATTCCTCTGCCTTTTCTAAATTCAGCTTGTACATCTGGAAGGTCATGGTTCATGTCCTGTTGAAGCCTTGCTTAGAGAATTTTGAGCATTACTTTACTAGTGTGTGAGATGAGTGCAATTATGTGGTAGTTTGAACATTCTTTTGCATTGCCTTTCTTTGGGATTGGAATGAAAACTGACCTTTTCCAGTCCTATGGCCACTGCTGAGTTTTCCAAATTTGCTGGCATATAGAGTGCAGCACTTTCACAGCATCATCTTTTAGGATTTGAAATAGCTCAACTGGAATTCCATCACCTCCACTAGCTTTGTTTGTAGTGACGCTTCCTAAGGCCCACTTGACTTTGCATTCTAGGATATTTGGCTCTAAGTTAGTGATCACAGCATTGTGGTTATCTGGATCATGAAGATCTTTTTTGTTTAGTTCTTCTGTATATTGTTGCCACCTCTTCTTAATATCTTCTGCTTCTGTTGGGTCTATACCATTTCTGTCCTTTATTGAGCCCATCTTTGCATGAAATGTTCCCTTGGTACCTCTAAGTTTCTTGAAGAGATCTCTAGTCTTTCCCATTCTATTGTTTTCCTCTATTTCTTTGCATTGATCACTGAGGAAGGCTTTCTTATCTCTCTTTGCTATTCTTTGGAAATCTGCATTCAAATATCTTTCCTTCTCTTCTTTGGCTTTCAAGTCTCTTCTTTTCACAGCTATTTGTAAGGCCTCCTCAGACAACGAGTTTGTCTTTCTGCATTTCTTTTTCTTGGGGTATGGTGTTGATTACTGCCTCCTGTACAATGTCACAAACCTCCGTCCATAGATCTTCAGGCACTCTGACTATCAGATCTAATCCCTTGAATCTATTTGTCAATTCCACTGTATTATTGTAAGGGATTTGATTAACGTCATACCTGAATGGTCTAGTGGTTTTTCCTCCTTTCTTCAATTTAAGTCTGAATTTGGCAATGAGGAGTTCATGATCTGAGCCACAGTCAGCTCACAGTCTTGTTTTTGCTGACTGAATAGGGCTTCTCCACCTTTGGCTGCAAAGAATATAATCAGTCTGATTTCAGTTTGACCATGTGGTGAAGTCCATGTGTAGAGTCTTCTCTTGTGTTATTGGAAGAGGGTGTTTGCTATGACCAGTGCATTCTCTTGGCAAAACTCTGTTAGCCTTTGCCCTGCTTCATTTTGTACTCTAAGGCAAAATTTGGCTGTTACTCCAGGTATCTCTTGACTTCCTGCTTTTGCATTTCAATCCCCTGTGATGAAAAGGGCATCTTTTTTGGGTGTTAGTTCTAGAAGGTCTTGGAGGTCTTCATAGAACCATTCAACTTCAGGTTCTTCAGCATTACTGGTTGGGGCATAGACTTGGATTACTGTGATGCTGAGTATTTTGCCTTGGAAACGAACAGAGATCATTCTGTCATTTTTGAGGTTGCATCCAAGTGCTGCATTTTGGACTCTTGTTGACTGTGATGGCTACTCCATTCTTCTAAGGGATTCTTGCCCACAGTAGTAGATATAATGGTCATCTGAATTAAATTCACCCATTCCAGTCCATTTTAGTTCACTGATTCCTAGAATGTTGACATTTACTCTTGTCATCTCCTGTTTGACCACTTCCAATCTGCGTTGATTCATGGACCTAACATTCCAGGTTCCTATGCAATATTGCTCTTTATAGCATCGGACCGTGCTTCTATCACCAGTCACATCCACACCTGGGTTTTTTTTTTTTTTTTTTTTGCTTTGGCTCCATCCCTTCATTCTTCCTGGAGTTATTTCTCCACTGATCTCCAGTAACATACTGGGCACCCACCGACCTGGGTAGTTCATCTTTCAGTGTCATATCTTTTTGACTTTTCACAGTGTTCATGGGGTTCTCCAGGCAAGAATATGGAAATGGTTTGCCATTCCCTTCTCCAGTGGGTCACATTTTGTCAGAACTCTCCACCATGACCCATCCATCTTGGGTGGCCCTACATGGCATGGCTCATAGTTTCCTTGAGTTAGACAAGGCTGTGGTCCAGAGTTTGCTCAGCTTCATGTCCATTGAGTTGATGATGGTGTCTAAACATCTCAGCATCTGCAGACCCCTTCTCCTTTTGCCTTCAGTCTTTCCCAGCATCAGGGTCTTTTCTGATGCTGTTTTGTAATGGCCGTCAGTGCTGTGTCCCTGGCGCAGTGCAGGCAACCTCTGCTCAGCTTCATTGCCAAAGCAATCCTACTGCCCTGGCTAACTTCAAAGGATTAGAGGGTAAATTGGTGATCCGTTACTCTCAGGCTTGGCTGAGCAGAAGCTGTGTGAGTTGCTGTAATTTATTTCCTCTTCCACAAGACTGGCTTTATTCAGATAGGATGTCCCCCTTTAGCTTTGTGTAAGGTGATGTGGAATGGAATTGTTATTGACTTGATGAAGAAATTGCAATATAATTGGTAAATAAACGTCTGTTATTCTAGGCTACAGAAATTTAGAGGTCATTTGTTACTGCAGCACAACCTAGTGAGTACTGAGTAAGACATCTAAATAATACTTAAAGAAATGGCTACTGTTCTTCAGTGCTAGGGGAAGTGTTATAATTTTACCATGTGGTTCTTTAAACAATTTTGTAGCAGTTACCAGATTGTTTCTTGTCTCGCCCTTGTCATACAGATCCCCTGATTAAACATGTTTTTCTTAGAATAGTCATTTTCTTAGTCTATCTGTCTAAGATATTTTTCTGTACTGACTTCAGCCATTTTTCAAAAACCATTATTTATTAATCTCAGCCATTGACTTTGTGTGCAAATCCAGTTGAGCTTCTAATGACCTCAGTTTCCTTCTTGTAATTTATTAATTTGTGATTCCCTTCTTTGTAATTCCTTCCTGTAGTGTTCTTTCAACATTTTCCCCTGAATACAGTTTAAAATCTGTATTCTTTAAAGGCCACCTTCTACCGATTTTCCATTCTTGAAAACTTTCCTCATCCATCATCAGCCGTCTTTCTCCAGTTTTTATAGCATCAGAACAACATCACCAGCCAGCATATTATTTTCTTATTTAACAGCTTATGAATATGCTTTATTTATTTGAGAGAGACTCTGTATGAGAATCTCGGTAGAGTCTTGAAACCTAAGACTGTTTATTAGATATTGAATAGAAGAACACCTCTATACTTAATGTTGTATTTGGTTCTAAAACAAGCCAAATCTATTAAAAACAAAACTTTCAGAAGTAAACAGCATTTAATTTCTATCAAAAACTTTACTTATTGAAAAAAAGCCTTACAGAGACCACAGAATTCATAATTAGAGTTTGTTAGGTTAGTATCAACTATAGAATGTATGTGGAAAGAAGATAAAGTATGTGAAAGATCACGGCAGAGTTATTTACTAAGAATCCATGAGAAAATGTGACTTTGGCAACCTCAACTTTAATTCACACTGTTATTGCCTATCTTTTTAGAACAGATGTATATTCATTCTTGTTTTTAAAATACATTTTTCTCCCCTCAGAGATTCTTCCCAAGTCATTAACTCTTATGCCAACCATCCCTTTTCTGAGCCTTTTTTTATCCTTGTGAAGACAAAGGTACTTGTATTTCTTATTATCTGCGCCTCACTACTCCTCTTCTCTTCAGGGGTCCCGGTATCTGTATTGACTTCATTAGCAGTCTCCTTGTATCAAAAGAAGAAACTTGGGCTTTTATAAGCCCTGGGGCTTCAGAGGTATATTGGCTGTGTTCACTCAGAAGCTCTTGGCTTATTGGTCAGTTGGTATTCAGACTCTCATTAGCCTCAGGGATTCATGATTCAAATAATTTGTTCCAGATGGCAAGAGAGAAAGCCTGGGCATCGGCTTATAATTAAATCTAACTTTCAGAGTTTAAGTCCGAGATATGGAAAGAGCGCGCATAAAGGGGAATCACACAGTAGTTTTCAAAATATAAATATCATAAACTCATCTGCCAATACATAGAGAGCACATATGCTTGAGACTGATTTATATAAATATATATCACAGATTTATACACACACAGACATACATATATCACTAGAAGGAATCAAGAAAATGTATAGAAAAGACACTGTAGTTATATTGTTATGGACACAAAGCCTCCATTTAGGAAATAGAAAGTCATATAACACTATAATGATGATTATGTACATGGGGCAGACAAGCAAATTATTTTACATGAGACAGAAAGAAAAATCCATTACCACACTTAAAGGCCTTCACACTCCTCTCTCGGTGATTAAACATGGAGATGAAAAATAATTATATATATTTGAACAACACTACCATGACAACTTGAATAACTAGGTACACCTTCTATGCGAAGACACATAAAATATTTACCAGTATATCTGGGCAGTAGAACCAATTTCATTAATTTCAAAGGCTTGAAATCATACAGAATTCATACACGGACCACAATGGACTTGAATGAGAAATAATAACAAATAAGATGTTTTAGTTTGCTGGGACTGCCATTGCAAAGGACTGCAGACCTGGTGGGTTAAGTGACAGAAGTTTGCTCGCCCCAGTTCTGGAGGCTAGCTGTCTGAGATTGAAGGTGTCAGCACGGTTGGTCTCTGCTATGGCCTCTCTCCTTGACTCAGAGGTGGTGTCTTCCCCTGCTTCTTTGCATGGACTTCCCTTCCTGCCTGTTGGTATACAATTCTTCTTTTCTTAAAAGGACCCTTTCATGGATTAGGGCCCACCCTAATGAGCTCATTTTTACTTAATCACCTCCTTAAAAATCTGTAATTCTAAGAGAGGTATTCATAGCTTCAGATGCTTATATGAGAAAACAGTGACAATTCTAAGTAAAGAAATCTGATTTACCACCTCAAAATAGTTACTTAGAGGAAAGCAAAGTAAACCCAAAGTAAGCAGATGAAAAGAAATAATCAATGTATAAGAAAATAAAATAGCAAACAGATAAATAACTCACGAAAGGCAAAAGCTGGCTACTTAAAAAGATTAATAAAATTGACAAAATGCTAGCAAGACTCATTAGGAGAAAATGAGGGGAAAGGAGAAAGGCAGAAGTGTGGTTTAATGGGGAAAGGAGATTAACAAGTGTTTATGGAAAAACTATATACACGTATGGAAAAAAACTCAGTCTCATTCATACACACCACACCCAAACGTTGCTCCCATATTGGCCATAAATTTAATTATAGAAACTAAAATTTTCAAGCTCACAGACTACATATTCAAGGATTTTTGCAACCTTAGACTAGGCAAAGATTTCCTAGAATACAGAAAGCACTAAGCATAAGAAAAAGTTAATAGTATTTCTTTTTGAATTGTGCTGAGATTCATGGGGTCACAGAGAGTCAGACACCACTGAGCAACTGAACTTACTGATAATTGACATACAGTATATTAGATGCATGTGTATAACCTAATCATTTGATTTATATATATATATATATGAATGATCATCAAAATAAGTCTAATTAATATCCATCATCACACATATTTATGCATTTTTCTCTTGTGATGAGGTCTTCTAAGATCTTCTCTCTTAGCAACTTTCAAATAAATAATAGAGTTATTAGCTATAGTCACCATACTGTACATTATATCCCCAGTACAAATTTATTTTATTTTGACCACCTTCACCCATTTTAACCACCGTTCCAGCCCCTGCCTCTGACAGCTATCAATGTGTACTCTGTAACTATGAATTTTGTGTGTGTGTGTTTTTAAATGTCACATATCTGTAAGATCATATAGTATTTGCCTTTTTCTGTCTTATTTCACTTAACATAATACACTCAGTCTGTGCATATTGTCACAAATGGCAAGACTTCCTTCATTTGGATGGTTAAGTAATATTCCACTGCATACATATATCACATTTTCTTTCTTCATTGATCCACCAATGGACATTTATATTGCTTTCATGTCTTGGCCATTGTGATTAATGCTTCAGTGAACATGGGGCAGCAGATACATCTTCAAGAACTTGATTTCATTTCTTTTGGATACGTACGCAGAGGTGAGATTGCTGGATCATGTGGTAGTTCTATTTTTAAATTTTTGAGGAGACTCCATATTGCTTTTCATAGTGGTTGCATCCATTTACATTACCACCAGTAGTACTTGAGTTCCCTTTTCTCTACATCTTGGCAACACTCGCTGTTTCTTTTTATTTTTTGACAGTAGCTCTTGTAAGAGGGATGAGGTGACATATCATTGTGATTTTGATTTGCATTTCCTCCATGACCAGTGATACTGAGCACCTTTAAGGTATCTATTGGCTATCTATACATGTCATCTATGAAAAAAATGTTCACAAAATCCTTTGCTCATTTAAAAAAAATTATTGGGGCATAGTTGATTTACAGTGCTGTGTTAGTTTAAGTGGACAGCAAAGTAAAACAGTTACACACACACACACACACACACACACACACACACACACACACACACACCTCCACTCTTTTTTAGTTTTTTCCCCCATATAGTCCATTACAGAGTACTGAGTAGAGTTTCTTATGCTATACAGTAGGCACTTATACCTATTTTAAATATAGTAGTGTGTGTGTATATATATATCTCAGTCTCCCACATTACCCCTCCCCTCCTTACCCTTGGCAACCGTAAGTTTGTCTTCTTTATCTGTAACTCTACTTATGTTTTGTAAATAGGTTCATTTGTACCCTTTTAATTAGATTTCATATATTAACATTCTCATATTTTTCTTTCAGTGTCTGACTTGCTTCACTCAGTATAACAACCTCTAGTTCCATCTATGTTGCGGTAAATGGCATTATTTTGTTCTTCATTATGCCTAATACTGCCCATTCTTAAATCCAATTGTTTGGAGTATTTTTCTATTGAGTCACAGAAGTTCTTTATATATTTTGGATATATTAACCCTTATGTGATTTTCACAAGTTTTCTCCTATTCTACAGGTTTTCTTTTCACGTTTTTGATAGTTCCTTTTGCTGTGTAGAGCCTTCTTAGTTGGATGTAGTTTGTTGTGTCTGTTTTTGCTTTTGTTGCCTTTATGTTTGGTTTCAAATACAAAAAATCTTTATCAAGACCCATGTCAAGGAGCTACCACCTATATTTTCTTCTAGGAGCTTTATGATTTCAGATTTTGCTTTCATGTCTTTAATCCATTTGGAATTAATTGTTGTGTGTGGTGTATAGTGGCCCAGTTTCATTCTTTTGCATCCGGGTGTCCAGCACCATTTTTTGAAGAGATTGTATGAATATACAATGAACTGTATGAATATTCAATGAAGAGTGGAAAAGTTGACTTAAAGCTAAGCATTCAGAAAACTAAGATCATGGCATCTGGTCCTATCACTTCATGGCAGATAGATGGGGAAACAGTGTCAGACTTTATTTTTTCTGGGCTCCAAAATCACTGCAGATGGTGATTGCAGCCATGAAATTAAAAGATGCTTACTCATTAGAAGGAAAGTTATGACCAACTTGGACAGCATATTAAAAAGCAGAGACATTCCTCTGCCAACAAAGATCCATCTAGTCAAGGTTATGGTTTTTCCAGTGATCATGTGTGGATGTGAGAGTTGGATGGTGAAGAAAGCTCAGCGCCGAAGAATTGATGCTTTTGAACTGTGGTGTTGAAGACTCCTGAGAGTCCCTTGGACTGCAACGAGATCAAACCAGTCCATTCTAAAGGAAATCAGTCCTGGGTTTTCTTTGAGAGGACTGATGTTGAAGCTGAAACTCCAATACTTTGGGCACCTAATGTGAAGAGCTGACTCATTGCAGAAGCCTCTGATGCTTGGAGGGATTGGAGGCAGGAGGAAAAGGGGCCGACAGAGGATGAGATGGCTGGATGGCATTACCGACTCGATGGACATGGGTTTGGGTGAACTCTTAGAGTTGGTGATGGACAGGGAGGCCTGGTGTGCTGTGGTTCATGGTGCTGCAAAGAGTCAGACAAAGAGTTCAGACTCAGTGACTGAACTCAACTGTATGAATATCCCCATTGTATGTTCATGGTTCCTTTGCCACCATGTATTGATTGATCTTATATGGATGGATTTATGTCTGGGCTCCTTTGGTTTATTTATTTATTTATTTTTAATCCACATGGCTTCTCTCTTTCTCCTGAAACACTGACTTTTCAGAACTAGACCAAGTCTCTCTGCCATTATGGATGCACTCTTGATGCTTTCATAGGCTCCACTGAGGGCACATTGGGAGCTCTTTGAACACACCAGCCTTCACAGATCTATTCCTCCCTTGAAATTAGCAACTCCATCCAATTAGGTTCATCAGTCAGTGGAGGACTCTCACACACTGATTTGCCCACAGGAACTGGACTGGGAAATGTGCTTAGAATAAGTCTGTGAGAAATGAAGGAGGCAAGCTTGGGCAGGAGGAGAAGCTCCACTGAATCCAGAGGCAGGAATACCTTCTCCCATCCCACAGGGGACTCTCCAGCCTCAGGAAAGACCCAGAGATGCTCCACTGACTCTGCTTGCAACTG
The DNA here is from genome assembly GCA_006408675.1 of Madoqua kirkii. Classification (NCBI taxonomy): domain Eukaryota; kingdom Metazoa; phylum Chordata; class Mammalia; order Artiodactyla; family Bovidae; genus Madoqua; species Madoqua kirkii. The sequence continues at coordinate 42,450 of SJYC01034856.1, forward strand.
GGGAGGGTCTGAAAGGGGACTGGGTGGATGAGAACTATCCAGAATTCTACCAGGGAAACGAGAATTCCAGCTGAGCCGCAGTGAAAGATAATATAGCAATCTGGAAACAAGGCAGACGGGAGCAGAACAGTCTGTTCATTTCCATGATTTTGTTCCCCCTTTGCCCTTGAAAATCCTTAGCACTGACTTGACCTGAATCTGTTGTATTTCAGTGTCCAGACCTGTCTCAACACCTTTCTTGACCAGGTGCACTCATGAAGTGTAAAGAGCAGTACATCGTCTGTTCCCCCTTCAGGGCATGACTGGCTCTATAATGTACAATGATGTTTTCTGTCAGGTCTCTTTTGCATGAGGGAGAATGAGACTATATTGCTTATCTATGTATTAAAAAAAGAAATGTTAGTTGCTTGGTCATGTCTGACTCTTTGGGGCCCCGTGGACTGTAGCCCACTAGTCTCCTCTGTCCACGGAATTATCCAGGCAAGACTACTGGAGTGGGTAGCCATTCCCTTCTCCAGGGAATTGAACCTGCATCTCCTGCATTGGCAGTGAATTCTTTACCACTGAACCACCAGGGTATTCCTAGCACCAAATCCAGCGCTGGGTGTAGAGCAGAAGATACACCAACTCCCTAGCTGCAGAGCAGAAGGTTCTGAAAAGAACACAGAGTTAGGGGTGTTCTCACACAGAAGTGAAGAGAGGTCTCACAGGCAAAGAGTGCGGGAACCTGTCCAACCTCTCTGAAGCTAGGTCGTGATGGTAACTAAGTGTAACTAGGGAGAAATTGGCTTTCCAGGGTCAAAGGTTGGTAAGAGCCACCTTAGGGAATGGAAAACAAAGCCAATTAGGGACTAGAGGAACAATACTGAAAACTCAGCTCAATTTAAAAAAAAAAACATAAATGTGTAGGGATATGACCCAGGAGGTTTATGTGACATTCTCTAGAGCTTGGCTAGAAATTATTGGAAGAAAATAGTTGGTGATATCTGAGGTTGGGGCAGGCAGAACAGGTACAGCAGGAGTTCAAAGGAGAACACAGTTTAGGGGTCCCAGTGAAAATGGAGTAGAAATAATTCATCCAATTGAAGTCACAGTATTTTAAAATATTTCGGTTGAAGGGTAACTTTGAATGGAAACTTATTTTTCTAGTTGGGGGAAAATTAAAAACCTTCAAAGATTTGCTTAAAAGATATTCTTTTAATAGCACCAGAATGAGATTTGAAGAACCTCTCTTTAATTAACCTTTAACTGAACCCCCATAAAATATTTTTGTTTACATGAGTGCTGACTTTGAACAAAAGTGGGTATGAGTCGTATACAGTATACAGAGTAGTATACAGTAAGTTAAGCTTTTAAACATTTTGTGTCTTGTTGAAGATCTTTTTTGAAAGAATTACTAAAGCAAATATGGAAACATCATTTGAATGATGGACTCAAAATATAAAGGAGAGCATGTCTGCCTTTGCTTTAGGAAGCTGAGTTTCAAGGGAAGCAGAAATAACCACTCCCAAAGCCACAGGCAGTGAGTACGGTGCAGGACTTTAAAACCTCTGAGATCTTACAAGGTCTGAGAATTTCTAGGACACCATCTGAATGTGATGGGGAAAAGTGTGATTCTAGTTGTGACCTCAGCCCTCAGGGAGGATGTGAGAGTTTGTCTTGGGAATCTGGGGTGTGTGCTTGCGCTTAGTCGTTCAGTTGTGTCCGACTCTCTGCGGCCCCATGGGCTGTTGCCCACTGGGCCTCTCTGCCCGTGGAATTCTCCAGGCCAGAATACTGGAGAGGGTTGCCATTTCCTTCTCAGGGGATCTTCCCAACCCAGGGACCGAACATATGTCACCTGCATTGCAGGCGGATTCTTTAGCAGCTCAGCCACCTGGGAAGCCCAGAAATCTGGAATCTGTAGCCACTCTAAGCAGTGGACAGAATGCAGAGTAGTTGCAGTGGAAGGTCCCTGGAAGGCTGGCGGAATGCCATTTTCTGCCAGCAGATGCGAGATCCAAGACCCGTGTTGCCCCGGTGCTGAGATCTGTGCAGCTCCTGCTCTGCTCTGCACCTTGGTGCCCATAGCAGGCACTCTACCTTAATAGCCTGATGTGGCTGTCACAGAAACTTTTTTCTTCAACTTTTTAGAACTTTTTTAGGTCTTCTTTTGTTCTAATATTAATATATGGCCTTTAAATTTTTTTTCATATGTATCTGAGAAGATCTGTTATCTGAGAACAAAGCGAGATCTATATTCATAAAATTTACTGAACTGTTTAGATAATTCATGCTTCTTCTGTTCTAACTTATTTTTAGTTCTTTGCTCTCTCTTGGACTGAGAATGCTGTGTTAGCCTTCTTTGTGTCTTTCCATCTATTTCTTGTGTCTCCTTTAGCTTCTAATTAATGGTAGTGGCATCTATAACATTTAGAGCATAGATATTTTTCAATATTGCATCTATATTGGGAATTGGGGTCCTTGAAATACATTATTTATGATTTTCTAAGAGCCAGCTATCATAGCTTAATTCTTTATGAAGCAGAAACTGAAAATTCTAAGTATTAGTAATAAAAGTCACTCACTCGTGTCTGACTCTAGTGACCTCCTGGACTGTAGCCCACCAGGCGTCTCTGTCCATGGGATTCTCCAGGCAAGAATACTGGAGTGGGTTGCCATTTTCTTCTCCAGAAAATTGTAAAAGTAGAAATAAATACACAATAATTATGAGACATTGTTTTACTTCTTTCATTTCATAAGATCAAGAAATGGAAGACCTTAGTAGTACAAATAGATCAAATTGTATTCTTAGTGCTAAAAGTGGGTACAACTTGGTCTTAAATGTCTAAAGCATACAAAAACTGATCAAAAAAATCCTTACTATTTCTGGACAGTAGCTGAACTCCCTTATTAAAACAGGGGAGGAAAGTCTTTTCATTCCATGTAATTTGGAGCTATCTCTTCCTTATGCGTTGAGTTCATCTGCAAGGTTATCAGACACTGTGTGGGAAGTTTGTTTAATTAATGATACAATTTTTTGCAATGGCTATAATATTATTCAAACATCTTCTTTCTTCTTGAGTCAGCACTCCTGTGCTTCTAATTTTTCTGACATCCAGTAGGGAGGAATTATCCTTGTATTATTCAATTGTGTAGGAATCGACACTGGCATTTACTTAGCAGAACCAGAGATTTGGCTGCAGTAGAGCAAAAATGAACTCTTGAAGTACGTTCATAAATATAAGTATCAGGTATTCTTCTTATGTAAAATTCCAAATTGGATTCTCCTAAAAAGGTAGGGTTTTACTTTCACAGTATTTTAGTTTGCAGCCAGAATTAACATTTCCTTTTAAGAAAATCTGTCCTTTTGATTTTTGAGCCATATTTTATTTTCTGTATTTTAGACATACAGTGTCTTTGCATAATTGACAAATCTATCTTCTTTGATAGGCAGTTTAGTAGAAAGAATAAATAGCAAATTTTATGAAAAAAAATTAAGTGGTTAGATATTGCATACAGTTCCACACAGAGCTAACTTGAGACGTTGCCATGAACAGACACGTGCATGAAGATGTCTTCACGATGCAGCCTGGCCTGTGATAAGAGCAGGTGAATTGTCAAATAATAGATGCTATCTTGAGAAAAAGGTAGCATAGTCATTTCTGGAGCAGTTGGGAAAGACTTCAGAGCAAAAGTGAGATATAGGTAGAATCAGAAGAAATATTATACTAAGTGAAGCAACTCATTGCGTATTCTGTTTTAGGTTTGTGTTTACAAAGAAAGTGTTGAGAAACAGGCTCCAGTTTCCTTTCGTGATAAAGGATTTCCCTGAGATAAACATGAGAGGATTTGTTGAAACAACTCCCAAAAATGTGACTCAGGAAGCCAGACAGAGAGCGTAATGAAGAGGGGCATTGCTCCTGAACACGTGGTGAAGGGCGGACACCACTCAGAAGTCTGGAGGGCCGGGCTCCTGGTCTGTGTCTAATAGCTGCAGGGAGAAACGTTTTCACCTTTGGGGCTGGACACCTGCCTCCCTTTCTCCCCCCAGGTCTGTGAAACAAGTAGCTAAATCATCAAAGGGGAGAGTCCCAGAACCAGGTTGGTAGAAAACAGACCACTGCTGGGTTTTAGAACTTCCACTGAGGATCTGGTAGGGAGATCTATGAGAGTGAGGGGTAGACATTTTAAGGAAGTAAAAACCACCAAAATGAAAGAAAAGGAGAAGAGAGGAATTCTACCTAGACAGAAAGTCATTCCTTGAAACTACCTATGAAGAGTCAGGCCATTGAGTTGCCTCCCCTCTAGATTTTTAGCAGTATTTCTGTATCAGAGTATCCTTCAAGCATGAAATATTTTTCTTTTGTCTCTATAGAGATAACAGATTTCTTGAGACCAATATTATTTTCTTCCTTTTTAATAACACTAAGCACTTACAATCTTTATATTAACTGGTCTTTTCATTTAGCATATTTTCTTATGAAATCTTGTTTACTTTCCTTTTTCAGATAGTGTCCAAAACCTTTTCTGATTTAAAAAGTAGAAAGATAGCTGAATGCTAATAAGATGAATAAATATTTCTGCCGTGCTGCTAAGTCACTTCAGTCATGTCCGACTCTGTGTGACCGCATAGACAGCAGCCCACCAGGCTCCTCCATCCCTGGGATTCTCCAGGCAAGAACACTGGAGTGGGTTGTCATTTCCTTCAATGCATGAAAGTGAAAAGTGAAAGTGAGGTCACTCAGTGGTGTCCAACTCTTTGCGACCCCATGGACTGCAGCCCACCAGACTCCTCTGTTGATGGGATTTTCCAGGCAAGAGTACTGGAGTGGGTTGCCATTGCCTTCTCCCTCTCTTAAAATGCTGCAATGTGGCAGAAAACAGAAAATGCTCTCACTCACTGTCCATTAAAACTAATAGAGAATAAGGAACCAAGAGTGAAGTGTCTTGATTTCTAAGGGACTTTTAGAGGAAGAAATGTTCTTGAAGAATAAAAATAGGTAAGTACATACAGTATTCTGAAATAAAAAAGGTTGATATTTTTTAACTTTATGTGACTAAAAAGTCATATGAAGATGCTTTAACAATTGATTTCTGTTGATGTAAGAGGTATGGAAAGTATCAAAAGAGAAGATAAGACCTATCTAGCAGGGCTTCAAAATTCCAGGGGCACTAAATACTGAATGTAAGAACTGAATTAACCTATGATTCAATGGAGTAGAGTCTGACGGGAGTGCTTTCGAGAAAGTCACTCTTAGTCTTCATCTTATCAAGGGAAATCTAAAAAGTGGTATCTTGTTCTAAACAGTTTAGACTTGCATTTTCCAGCATAATTTATAATCCATTCCTTTAAAAATTAGTTTATATTTTTTAAAGCAGTTTAGGGAAAGGTACAGAAATTTCCCAGTTGCCCCTGTCCCACCCACACACAACCTCCCCCATGATCAGCATCCCCCACCAGTCATTTCATTTGTTACAATTACTGACTGAAGGTAACAGAGTGCTTTTGCACAGTACTGGTGGACAGAGAACCTCAACTTGGTCAAATGACTTGGGTTAATTATGGTGGAGCGGGAAACAAGGTCTGGGCCCCAAGGAGGCCAGGTGGGGAGGGCGCAGCTCAAACAAGCACAGGAGTGAGTTGCTTAGAATTCCTCTGCTAGTACCGCTGCTCCTGCTACTGTGAACAAGCCTCCTGAACATCCAGGCAGACTGGTCTAATAGCCTCCTGCCTCGAGTCAGGTACTTGATGTTCTTGGGTGGAATATTCAGTCAGCTGAACCTGGCTCTGGATTCCAAGAAGCTTGGTGCCAGGCCCTGCACCCCACAGATTGCTTAGAGAAGCTCTGGCATTTGTCTCTTGAAGTGCTGTGTATTGGGAAGTTTCTCCTAAACAGGAAGAGAGTTTGGATAATAGGCTCTCAGAAGGATAGCACATGTCTCATTTAGAAATCACTGAAAAATACGGTGAAGGATATTACATGATGTGACTTGCCTCTGGAAAAACCTCTGTTTTTTAGATCATGAACTGAAGTGAGAGTTTACTGTAGGCAAAGAGGTGAGTTAGAGGTCTAACACTATTGCTCCCGAGAGATGCTGTGGCCCTCCATTAACAGTGTTGGTTAAAGCAAGAGGTGTTGAAGAGGCAGGACTGTGGGTTATGAAAGATCGAAACCTAGTTGGATAAAAGAAGAATGTATTGACTCACGATCTAGAAAAGAAAAAGATACAGAGCAACTCTACCATAGGAAAATGAAAAGATACAGGTGTACAGATGGGCCCCGAGTGGAGCTGGAACCAGGGACTTGAATGCCACCATCACGCTCTCCTTTTTCATCTCTCCCCTGCTTTGCATATAAGCATTGTTCTTTCCACACAACAAATCAGCTTCCTACACACAGTGTTACCCCCCTAGATGTTTCCAAAAACTCTTTCCATAGTTGTCACTTCTAGAAGCCCACTGACCATCTTTCTCAGTTCCAGCGACAGGGAACTAGTCTGAGGGACTTTGGGTGGGTCAGGGTACTCACTGCTCTGCGTCAGTCTGTTGGGACCAAGGCACTGAGATCCCGTCTGACCCCTGATCCTGCCTGGGTGGAAGGAGATACAGGTTCTACAGGAAGGATGCATCCCTGATGGATAAACCACTGCTAGGCTAGCTAGAGGTGAATATCTACCATGCGGCAGGTAGAGACATCAACTGAAATATGAGAAACCACTTATCAGTCCACAGAGATGGCTCATAAGTGCCTGCATGTGCGCTAAGTTGCTTCAGTTGTGTCCGATTTTCTGTGACACTATGGACTGTAGCCCACCAGGCTGCTGTGTCTATGGGATTCTCTAGTAATGTTAAGACATATAGTTAATTGAGAGTTGACTGTGACTTGCTAAATTTTTGTTAAATTGTTAGGTGTTATTTGACAGACTTAGGATATAACTAATATGGCTTCTCTATTAATAAAAGAGGCCATATATACAATGTATGAAATATTGGACAAGTATAATCCTGAGTGCTCAATATGCCAGCAAATTTGGAGAACTCAGCAGTGGCCACAGGACTGGAAAAGGTCAGTTTTCATTCCAACCCCAAAGAAAGGCAATACCAAGGAATGTTCACACTGTTGCACAAGTGCACTCATCTCACACACTAGCAAAGTAATGCTCAAAATTCTCCAAGTCAGGCTTCAACAGCATGTGAACTGTGAACTTCCAGATGTTCAAGCTGGATTTAGAAAAGGCAGAGGAACCAGAGATCAAATTGCCAACATTCATTGGATCATCAAAAGAGCAAGAAAGTTCCAGAAAAACATCTACTTCTGCTTTATTGACTATGCCAAATCCTTTGGCTGTGTGGATCACAACAAACTGTGGAAAATTCTTAAAGACATGGGAATACCAGATCACTTGGCTTGCCTCCTGAGAAAACTGTAGGTAGGTCAAGAAGCAACAGTTAGAACTAGACATGGAACAACAGACTGGTTCCAAATTGGGAAAGGAATACGTCAAGGCTGTATATTGTCACCCTGATTATTTAACTTACATGCAGAATACATCACGCGAAATGCTGGGCTGGATGAAGCACAAACTGAAATCAAGATTGCCGGGAGAAATATCAATAGCCTCAGATATGCAGATGACACCACCCTTATGGCAGAAAGGAAAGAACTATAGAGCCTCATACGTCAAGGCTGTATATTGTCACCCTGATTATTTAACTTACATGCAGAATACATCATGCGAAATGCTGGGCTGGATGAAGCACAAACTGAAATCAAGATTGCCGGGAGAAATATCAATAGCCTCAGATATGCAGATGACACCACCCTTATGGCAGAAAGGAAAGAACTATAGAGCCTCTTGATGAAGGTGAAAGAGGAGAGTGAAAAAGTTGGATTAAAACTCAACATTCAGAAAACTAAGATCATGGCAACTGGTCCCATCACTTCATGGCAAATGGATGGGGAAACAGTGGAAACAGTGACACACTTTATTTTGGGGGGCTCCAAAATCACTGCAGGTGGTCATTGCAGCCATGAAATTAAAAGATATTTGCTCCTTGGAAGAAAAGCTATGACCAACCTAAAGAGCATATTAAAAAGCAGAGACATTACTTTGCCAACAAAAGTCCAACATAGCCAAGGCTATGTTTTTTTTCCCAGTGGTCATCTATGGATGTGAGAGTTGGACCATAAAGAAAGCTGAGTACCGAAGAATTGATGCTTTTGAACTGTGGTGTTGAAGGAGACTCTTGAGAGTCCGTTGAACTGCAAGGAGATCCAACGAGTATATCCTGAAGGAAATCAGTCCTGAATATTCATTGGAAGGACTGATACTGAAGCTGAAACTCCAGTACTTTGGCCACACAATGCAAAGAACTGACTCACTGGAAAAGACCCTGATGCTGGGAAAGATTGAAGGCAGCAGGAGAAGGGGATGGCAGAGGATGCGATGGTTGGATGGCTTCACCAACTCAATGGACACGCATTTGAGTAAGCTCTGGGAGTTGGTGATGGACAGGGAGGCCTGGCAGGCTGCAGTCCATGTAGTCACAGAGAGTCGTACATGACTGAGCAACTAAACTGATAATCCTGAGATTCAGGACCTTTTGCACTTCCTGAGGACCTCTCTATCATGGTTTACCACCCAGTTTTTCCCACTTTTCTGAACTTTGCACCAGAATATTTTACCAGAATTTAAGCTCAATATCTTGATGCCCCTGCCAGTTCTAGCGGTCATGAAGTGTCCTCGGGGGAGTCTTGCTGCTGTATTCTAGTTTACTGCTGCCATTGGGTTATTTCTTGTCTTTCTTTCACTGTGGCTCTGCTCCACTGATGAATTGTTTATTTCCCCTGCCCTCTGTGGCTCTCTGCTACATTAGGGTGCAATGTAATATAACACAAAAATGTCTCTGTGTATTTGCATGGGGGCATATGGTCACAAGATGCTGGGTATCATTTACCTCTCCCTCTCTTATTGGCATCATAGGATAAACTATCAGCCTTAATTTTAATTCTTCATTTATACCAGTAGACTTTGTGGCTTCCCACACAAAACAGGATTCTTGGGACCTCTTTGATATTATGAAATTCCTAAGGTGAGCCTGCCTGCACTATGATCATTGCTGTGTAGGAGCAAATAAAACTGTAGTCAGTCATAAGCTATGCAAAATATGGGTTATATAGTTTGAATTATTCATCTGGAATAGATCTTCAGTGCAGTGAGTGATGATGTACTTGACAATAAGTGATAAATAATGGTGATTTTGATAAATTCTTTTCGATGGATGTCTTATGGAAATGCATAAACAGCAGGAAAGCATTACATTTTAAACTGAGATCACTAGCCTAATACAAAATAAACAGATGCTGTGACTTGGCAGTTGCTGTTAACAAGAACCTAATATCTAAGGCAAAGAACAATGATTGAAATTCAAGAGCAGTGGTTCCCCCTGATGCTCTGGACTTCGTTTCAATTAGGAATAGAGTACATCAATGATGTTTTAGAGTTTGTGACCTTAGTCTCTTCTTTCCAGTGGGAGACATGATTTCATAACTGCCTTGAACATGTTTATTGGTGATGAGTCTGGGAAAGGCAAAATGCTGATTCCAGAGGTGATATAAGAGTGATTAAGGCATTCAAGCCTATAAAAAAAATACAATCTAGTGAAACATTCCTGGACACCCCCAAAGTAAAACTAGTGGAAAATGCTTTAATATGTTACTGAGTTTGCTGAAATTAATACCAAATGATCATCTGAAGACTTCTTTGTCCTTGTTTTTTTCTGTCTTCCCTGACCCCCCGCCCCCAAATAATAGGCAGACCATAATGCAGAATCTTTAGAAATATATTAACAAAAACAAGTAATTTGTGACAATTAGTATGAAAAGTTGATATACTCAAATCATCAAATTTAATAGGCATCTAGTTGGGCTAATTTATTAAAAAAATTTTTTTTAATGTAGGCTGTTTTGAAAGTCTTTAATGAATGTGTTACAATGTTGATTCTGTTTCTTGTTGTAGTTTTTTTTACCATGAGGCATGTAGGAGCTTAACTCTCTGGCCAGGGGTTGAACCCACAGCTCCTGCCTTGGGAGGCGAAGTCTCCACTGGATAGCTGAGGAAGCCCCCTAGCTGGGCTAATTTTAATATCTTAGCAACTTTTCCTGGTATAAAAAAGATGGAAGGTCTATTAAAGAAATAGACTAGTGTACATTTTCCCCCCTCTCTCTTCACTGTCAAACCTCTTTGCTTTCTTGAGTGTGTTTCTTTGCAGTTTTCTGTCTGACCTCCCAATGGAAGCAGTGACTATTTCCTCCTCCTACTTGGGTATCTTTTTGTGATAAGAATTATCCACTTCCTCGAATGACAGCTCGCAGTGTAGAGGTTTCCTCCATGCCCCTGTCACCGCCATGGTCCACCCGCCTCTGAAATCTTCTGACAGCAGGGTCACTGCTGCTAGACCGTCGCCACTATGAACCACAGCTCACTGTCTCTCTGCTACTCATCCAAGATTCAGAATCAAGGGTGAGAGCATCTGGTCAGCCAGCCTCTATTGCAGTTCTCTGCTTCTGGGCAGAGAATAAATCTGTTTATCTTCCATGATGGGAGATTCAACTCTGCCTCTATGACAAATACAACATCCCTGGTGGCTCAGATGGTAAAGAATCTGCCCGCAATGCGGGAGACCCAGGTTTGATCCCTGGGTAGGGAGATCCCCTGGAGAAGAAAATGGCACCCCAGTCTGGTATTCTTGCCTAGAAAATTCCACGGACAGAGGAGCCTGCTGGGTTACAGTCCATTGAGCTGCAAAGGGTCAGACACAACTGAGTGACTAGCACTTTCACGCTTTACATAGGGAACGGCTCCAGAGCCAGAATCTGAGTTATCTGGGGCTTCCAAGGTGGTGCTGGTAGTAAAGAACCCACCTGCCAATGCAGGAGACATAAGAGACATGGGTTCTATCCCTGGGTCAGGAAGATTCCCTGGAGAAGGGCATGACAACCCACTCCAGTATTCTTGCCTGGGGAATCCCAGGACAGAGGAGCTTTGCAGTCTACAGTCTGTGGGATCGCAAAGAATTGAACATGACTGAAGCAACTTAGCACAGCACAGCACATGACTAATAGAGTTGGGTCCTTAAAACCAAGAGAAGTGGTGGATTGGAAGCTGAGTGGTCATAAATGCCATGTCATTTATAGAAATATATTAACATAAGAACATGCCCCCGAGCTTCAACATACAGGCAGCTCAGAATACTCCAAAACCATTGACGTCTCATAACCCATTACTAGACACTACACAGCACTCCAGAAAGAAGAAATCCAG
>SJYC01034859.1:0-48630 GCA_006408675.1 Madoqua kirkii
GATGAGATGGCTGGATGGCATCACTGACTCAATGGACATGAGTCTGAGTGAACTCTGGGAGATGGTGATGGACAGGGAGGCCTGGCGTGCTGCAATTCATGAGGTCGTGAAGAGCTAGACAGGACTGAATGACTGAACTGAACTAAGCTGATTAGTACGTGGAGATTGTAGATGTGAGGCAAAAGACAAGGAGCAAAGCTTTGGGGGAGAAAGTGGGAACCTAGGTTTTTAGATTATGATTTTAAGTTTTCTATGAAGAGGCAAGGTAAGAATAAAGACTACAGCTATACACATGAGTGTTAATTCCAGGCAGGAAGTCAGCAATGAAACCACAGATTTGGAAGCAGGGGGACTGTGAATCGTAGAACTGACTACAGAAATAGATGTGGGTACCCAGAAAGTGCAGAAAGGGGCTTTAGGACAGAACCCCTAGCAACCCTCTTCTGTGAGAACTGGTCCTGGAAGAGTAACTGGAAAGGAGGCGCAGTGAGAGGATGCTTTTCCCGTCTTATAGCAGATGGATGAAAAATTTGCATCTAAAACTGGGGTCTCTCCAGTATTTCTTACACTTTCTCATGCTAGCTCCAGTGAACCTGCTCTTGAACAAGAAATTTAAATAAACAGGAAGACCACGCATATCTGATAAAAGAGCATGACCCAACAGGTCAACTAAGCTGCTGTTTGAAACCAGTGACTGAGAAAATGACTCTTGGTACTCAATCAACATGAACTTGAGCAAACTTCCAGAGATAGTGGAGGACAGAGGAGTCTGGCATGCTGCAGTCCCTGGGGTCACAAAGAGTGGGACAGGACTTAGTGACTGAATAACCATAACAAAAGTCTTGAGTCTTCTTACCTGTCAAAAAAGCACTCATTATAGCTACCTAAATTGGTGACTGTGAAGTTTAAACAGGATAATCATGTGAAAGTACCCAGTACATGGTTACAATACAGATGCAACCTGTGTTAAAACTGTATCTACAGGAAAAGGAAAGACATTTGGAATTGATCTTTCTAAAACCATTCCCCGCCTGGCTCAGAAGGTAAAGAATTTGCCTGCAATGCAGGAGACCCAGGTTCTATCCCTGGGTCAGAAATATCCCTTGGAGAAGGAAATGGCTACCAACTCCAGTATTTTTGCCTGAGAATTCGATGGGCAGAGGAGCCTGGTGGGCTACAGTCCATGGGGTCACAAGGAATTGGACACGACTGAGCAACTAACACTTTCACTTTTCTGTCACCGCACAATAGTATTCAAATGCATTGACAAATGTTGTTGAAATACAGAAAGATTTTCTGTTAGAATGGGAAGTTACATCTCCTAAGTGAGCTCAGAGAACAAAGAAATAAACAGCGAGGAGGAAACACCATGACCAAGGTCAGAGAAGGGGAGTGTGGATGAAGTCAACCCAAGCTCTTCAGAATTCCAGGGCTGCTCTGCCTATCTGCCCACCATCACTGAAAGCAGCAGGAGCCGCGGGACGGCAAAGGCGGCCTTCTGAAGGGCGGAGGAGACCAACTGCCTCTGCACGCTGAACTGAAGGCCTCCCGAGGATCCCCGAGCAGCCACGCCCTAGCCCAGCAGGTTCACCAGTGTCCTCACCCTGGTTTGTGTTACAGAATCATTGCAAACATTGTAATTATTACCGTTACTTTCCACTTAATTTTAGATGAATAGGTATGCCTAGAAGTGATTCTTTTAGTGGTTTTATGAATTCCCTGTTCCTTTCATAGGACAGGCACAGGATCTTTGGGTGAGGTCACCAAGGTGCAGTCTGTGATCCCAGAAAAATGAAGACTAGCTATCTCATCACCAGCTGACTGGCAGTGAACAAGCCTAAGTTGTAGTTCCAAGAAAATAGAATTTACAGTTTATTAACTGAACTTGTTATTGGTTCTTACCCTAAACTAAAGATAGATTATTAAAATGAACACATGAAATTAAGAAAATTGTCAAAGAAAAAGCCACCCACTGAGTCCACGTTTCTCTTCCTTGACATGGTAACAGAACTCTTGGGCAGAGAACCAGGTATCTCTGGGTTTTAAGAATTTTAACACAAGCAGATGGTGAACTTGGGATTGGTGGAATAACTGTCCATGGAGATCTGGTGAATCATCGTGTCTCGATGGAAGATGTTCTCTAGGAAAGCTCCTCGGAACTCTGTCTTTTCCTTATAGTACTTAATTAAAAATACGATGTAGATTATTCAGCAGATAATTTTAGAGCTGATTTTTATACACTCTTCAGTTTGCTGAGCACTGGTTATTTGAAAGTGAATAAGGAATAGTTCTGAACCTCAGATATCTCATAGTTTATTGGTTTTATTAAAAGTGGACTGCACAAGTGCAGAGATGTTAAATATTTGGAATAACACGTGTTGGAAATATTACTAGCAGTAATCAAAGAAATGCAAATGAGAACAAGATTTTTTTTGGTCTAACAACTTTTCCTAGCCTGCATCTTTTAATAGCATTATAGCAAAAAATAATATTATATAACATCATGTGGAGCATCTCATTAAAATCTGGTTTGTAAATGTTCAAATGGAGTCCTGTTGTCATACTATTATTGTCATTTAGATAAAGGATTTCAATGATTTGCTTAAAAAGCTAATTAGGAACAAAGCAAATGATACCCTTTTTGAAAGACCAGCTCATGACAGTAAACCTGATGCAAAGTTTTAGGCTGTTTTGAGTGTGATCTTAATGTCCCTGGTCCTCCATCAGAAATTGGGAAAGGGAGGGGGAGAAGGAGAGAGAGAGACTGAAAAGGCGGGGGGAAGGGGAGGGAGAGGTGTGGGAGGGGGAGGAGGAAAGAGACAGGGAGGGGAGAAGCCACGAGTTGCCCTTCACATCTTTGGTGCTCCAGCTCTTGCATCACTCAGTGAGAAGCCATGTTTAGCTGTTTATTGTTATTATTTTTATTCGATGGTCATGACATTAACATAGAGACACACTAACCCCTGAGCTCCAGCTCAGCGTGGTTTCAGTGTCGCGTGGTCCTTTGTTCCTTTCTCCAGTGTGTTTTTCCAGCACTCCTAAATTATGGAGAGAATGGATGAGGCTGAGTCCAACACACAAAACTCTGTTTCTATGAATGAAGCAAGACGTCCGTGAGTGAATCGGCTCTCTCTGACAAGACTCGGTATTTCACACGCTTTCTCATCTGATTTGTTAGAAATTGATTTACCAACTCGGCTGCTTTGCTTTCTGTGTCCCAAGACAGGGTCTATTAGAAAGGGCTCGATTTGCCAAAGATGATCCTGAAGTACTTAAAAAAAGAAAGAGGAAGTTGAGCTTTAGAATTTGGATCGCACTGGAGTTTTCACTGAAATATGAGCACGCTTTCCCCTGGGACCAGGCACATTAGCTCAGGCCCGCCTGCTGCCGCCAGCAAGCATGCCCCACCTGCAGCGTCTCCAGACCTCACGGATGTTCTGGAACCGGGCGTGGAAACGGATCACTTCCTCGCTTACTGTTTTTCTGAGAACATTCTTTATTTCCCTAACTCTAAATGTCAGAAACATTTTTCGTACATCTAAGGGGAAAAAGTATCCTCATGGTTGTCCAAAACAAATAAAACTAAACAAAAAAAACCCTCCTTTTATTTTATACTGGGGAATCTCAAAGGGAAAACTTTGCTCTGCTTCTGTGTGATGCTGTTGGCAAAGAGGGGTCAGGTGAGCCCTTCCTCCTGGGCAGGGACAAAAGTGCTCCTCACAGGAGGCTGGGCTCCCTCTCCTGGTCTCCTGGCAGTGAGAGGAGCTGCCAATCATTTGTCCACCTGCTTGGGTCCAGGCCTTCTCTGCCCGTTAAGTAGGCCCTGGGCCCTTTGAAATGTGGGTTATTTAAATATTGAGTCTTCTGACAAAACCACTGTCACTTTTTTTCTGTAGCGGAAACTGGAGTTAAGAGTTTAGATACATTCCCACGATCAGAGTTTGCAAGTTGAAGAACTGGGAAAGGAGCCCAGGTTTTCTGACTCCAGAGCTCATGTGCTGCGTGTCCCTCGGATTCGCTGATGACAGCGCCTTCTGCCATGATCTGAGGGCTGGCACTCGCTCTGCCTGCGTGGTTCTTGCAAGAATCTTTACCAGTATTGAACAGCAGTGACACAGCTCTCTCCCATTCCTTTACTCTATAAATGTTGGATTTTATTTTGTTGTTTTGTGGTGCCCTTTTTAGAAAGCGTGACTCTTAGGGAATGGTTAGGAGATATTGCAGTGAGTAGCTGCCCCTTCTGAATACTGTCTTTCCACACACACACACAGACACATGTACAGACATGCATGTACACACACATATGCATATGCACAAACATATACACATGACATAAAGGGTTCTTCCATGGTTTCCAGTGATGAGAGGAAATTGTTATAGTTGCATATGAAATAATTAATGTTACTAAATTTAGGGCTTTTCCATGTGTTTGTTTTACTTTGGATATATACAACTAGAAAATAAAAATTCTTATTAATATGGCATCTAAATATTAGAATCCCCAAATATTGTGATCTCAACATTTGGATTGAAAATTGTTACACATGGCAGGATGAAGGGAATTTTCATGGTATTTGGCAAGGATTCACGGTCATTGCCAAATTCTACATGGGGCTCATTGCCCTGAGTTTCCTTGTGGAGCTGAAAGCACACATCACGTGGCAGGCACGTGTTTTCAGTTCATTTCAGTTCAGTTGCTCATTCCTGTCAGACTATTTGCAACCACATGAACTGCAGCACGCCATGCCTCCCTGTCCATCACCAACTCCCAGAGTCCACTCAAACCCATGTCCACGGTGTCTGTGATGCCATCCAACCACCTCATCCTCTCTCACCCCCTTCTCCTCCTGCCTTCAGTCTTTCCCAGCATCAGGATCTTTTCAAATGAGTCAGCTCTTTGCATCAGGTAGCCACAGTATTGGAGTTTCAGCTTTAACATCAGTCTCTCCAATGAACACCCAGGACTAATCTCCTTTAGGATGGACTGGTTGGGTCTCCTTGCAGTCCAAGGGACTCTCAAGAGTCTTCTCTAATACCACAGTTCAAAAGCATCAACTCTTTGGCACTCAGCTTTTTTTATAGTCCAACTCTCACATCCATACATGACTACTGGAAAAACCATAACCTTGACTAGATGGACCTTTGTTGGCAAAATAATGTCTCTGCTTTTTAATATGTTGTCCAGGTTGGCTATAACTTTCCTTCCAAGGAGTAAGTGTCTTTTAATTTCATGGCTACAGTCACCATCTGCAGTGATTTTGAAGCTCAGAAAAATAAAGTCAGCCACTGTTTCCACTTTTCCCCCATTTATTTGCCATGAAGTGATGGGACCAGATGCCATGATCTTCGTTTTCTGAATGTTGAGCTTTAAGCCAACTTTTTCCCTCTCCTCTTTCACTTTCATCAAGAGGCTCCTTAGTTCCTCTGCCTTTTCTAAAACCAGCTTGAACATCTGGAAGTTCACGGTTCACATATTGCTGAAGCCTGGCTTTGAGAATTTTGAGCATTACTTGACTAGCGTGTGAGATGAGTACAATTGTGCGGTAGTTTGAGCATTCTTTGGCATTACTTTTCTTTGGGATTGGGATGAAAACTGACCTTTTCCAGTCCTGTGGCCACTGCTGAGTTTTCCAAATTTGTTGGCATATTGAGTGGTATTTGCAAAACCAACACAAATTCCCCTAATTAGTGCTAGACACTTTGTATCTTTGACTTAAGTATGGGAAGCTAAAAATACTTTTTTAAAGATAAAAAAGTGGAAATATGTGCCCCTGGAAAAAGGGACTGTACATTATCCTAGCAGGTAAGTCAGTAAAAACAAACAAACAAAAACACCTGAAAACAAGAACCTTGTCTTTGCAACACACAAAATACACATATCTCCTCAACACACGCACACACACACACACCTGCCCAGTTTAGTAGTAATCAATTCATTGAACAGGGCCTGGGTCTGCTCAGAACACTTCTGTGGTATGAGACAAGTTTGATTTTGGTCAGTCTTTTAATACTCAAACCTTCCTCTGTACAAATGGTGAATCAGGTAAATCTGCTACACTCTTTCAAGTGAAATACTCACAGTGATGGGTGGATTGTGGTGGTTTTATTTGATAAGAATTTTTATGACTCTAGAGGAAAGCTCTAAAGGGAAAAAAAAAAAAAACCAAAACACTAATAATGTTCCTTTATCTGCTTCAGACAGTGTGATGGCCTTGTCCACTTGAATTCACTTGGAATTATCCACTTGAGTTCACTTTCTTGTTTTTCCAGTAGGCCAATCGTGGGGTCCCTAGACCAGCAGAGTTAGCCACACAACTGTGGAGAGTTCCAACAGGTCTCATTTCGGGCATACTTTCCTTGAAGCTTTTGATTCCACGTTCTGATTGCATATGAGAGAGAGGGCCATTAATGACCCCTTTTGTGCTAGTCCTGGGGAATATACCCATCAGCCAATCTAAGAGAGGGGTTCATTCTATCAGTTTCTGTGTAAAAAGACAGGCCCTTAAATGGCCTTATTCCTGCCCTGACTGGTCAGTCTGAATACATGATATGTTAGCTTCTATAATTACTAGCAAGAAAGAAAGACCAATGACACAAGATATTGACTTGATCACAGAGAAGGAAAGTCTAGGTTTAAATTACTGACATTGCAACAGTGGCTGTTGTTGAACTTGCTATTAGAAGTAAGAGGAGCTGAGAAATTAAACATCATTAGGAGAATCCTGGTCTGCAGTAAGGATAGATCACTGTTTCTCTTGGCTGAGAGCAAGGTTGTCAGCAGAAGTCTCTAGACTATGACTGAGGCTCTCTCTCTATGACAAAGGCTCATGTGCACAAGGAGCACGTGTGCTTCTGAAGAGAAAAGGACCAGCCTTCCTCTCTCCCCCACATGCTCGCAGTGTTGTGACACATCTGCAATGTCTGTTGATGGGATTTAAACACCCACCATGGACTTGGAGTGCAGCCTCAACATCATCAGCTCTGTGGTGTGATTTCCTTCACTCTCTTAAGAACCTCTCCCCTATGGAGTTTTACATCTCTCCAAAACAATGTAACAACAATGAAACATGCATGTGGCAGACAGTAGTTTTGACTTGGTGAACATGTTGAAGTCTGTCTTGTAGTTTTCTATCACTGCCGCAAAATTATTGCAATGATAGCAGCTTAAAAGAAGCCAAATGCATAATCCCAAATACCTGAGCCTGAAATGTAATTACGGGAGAGAAGGGGAGGATTTGACAGAGCACAGGGATTGACAAGGACAGCTTATTCCACTGGAAAGAGCTGAGAAAGCTCAGAAAAACTAGTACAAGTGAGTGATTGGATGGAGGGATGGATGGGTGGATGTTTGGAATGGATGGGTGGATAGGAAGACGATTGGATGGATGACTGCAGGGCTGAGCCCTTGATGTGTGGAATCCGATGCTGTCTCCGTGTAGATAGTGTCAGGACCGAGTTCACTGTAGGGCCCTCAGCCCATATCTGAGAATTACTTGGTGCCGTGTGGGAAACCATCTCCAGACTTCCCACTTCACACACTCTTAGCTTGGAAATGGAGTCTCAGAATCATCTTGTCCTCCTGTGTTAAAGTCACCGGATGAGTAGCTTTACTTCCAACCCACAAAATCCTTTTTAACCACTGTAACCTGTTCACAGGGCCCCAAAGCTGTCCCCCCCCCCACAGTGTGTGATGGAATGATTCTGTTGAACTGATAAAACCCAGTCAGGATTGACTTCTGGATTGAGGAGAAATACAGGATAAATCAGAACTCCCATGGATCTGACAAGCCCAACGTTATAGAAGCTTCACTGGTTGCAGGCAACCCCGGGCCACTGCTGTCGGGACACCGTCTGTCCCTCTTCCTAGCTTCATTCACCCTCTGGCAGGGACACCACCGGTCTGTCCCCCTGGCTTCACTTTGGCAGGCTCTGCAGGGTGGCCCCTATCACCTTCAGGCCTCAGCTCTACCCTCTGAGCAGCTGCACTGGACACTCATCATCCTGTATCAGCATCTCTCGTCCAAGTACCAGAACGCAGTCTCCCTGGAGATTCCTGTGGACACATCCTTCTCACCCTCTTTAAGAGGAAGGGCTGATGCAGTCTTTGATAAACAGCATGGGTCCCTCAAGCCTAACATAACCCACTGGCTGAGAACAAGGGAGAGAGATTTCCTGGAGAAAAGCAAAAGTCACAGTGATCAGAAGACACCAGAGAAGATGCCTGCGAGGCCAAGCTGGGTGTTTTGCAATTTGGGGTTTTGCCATCAATTCCAGGGTCAATGCTGAGGACTTCTTTGGGAAGTGATTATGCAGATCAGTTTGGCACTGGAAGTATTAAAAAGTATCTTTGTCAGTATCTTGATCTCTACCCCACCCATGAACTCTCAATCCTGGCAGGCTTTACATTAAAATAAATGCATGTTTTGCTTTTTTTTCCCTAAAAATCTCAGTGTCTGTCTTTGGAGGTGAGGACAGTGTATCAGGCTAGTTGATTTTGCCACAAGAACGTGTTAACTGTTTCCACCGCAGTTCTTTGTTCTGCCCAATTCTCCGTTTCCTGGGCTTGGCCAGGTGTCCCCCTGGGGCCCTCTGCTCTCTGAACTGCCTACAGTCTCTGTGGTCAGATGTATTATTCCATGGCATCTGGAAAATTGAATGTGCCAGCCACAGATTTCTCCAAGTGGCACAGGCCTCTGCCCCTTTTAAGGTTTTCACAGAATGTGGTTCGCACCCTTGGAATACTGCGGGGTGGAGCTGACAATAGACAGAAAATGGAAAATAAATGCTCCTTGCCTTTGGTCTTTGATAGGAGTCCTTGGGTGTGCAGTACATGAGTGTGGCAGCAGGCCCTCTGAAGAGGACTCTGGTGGGAGGAGTGCGTTGGTGCCTCCCCCGAGGTCTCCTGTGAGCGCTGTCACATTAGCAGGAGCCACTCACACGGACTAGATTGGATCCGCGGGCAGGTGAGTCTTTGTTTCGAAGAATGACAGCCCTGGAGGGCCGCTGCGACTGTTCTCGCTTGCAGTTGGCGCTGATGAGAGGCTGCTGCTGCGGTGGGTGGGGTGTGCAGGTTTGCAGGCTGAAGGTGGTCACGTGGTGAGTAACAGCAGGTTCTCTGCTGGGTGCACACGGACTCTTCCGCCATAGGGAGGCGAGAACTCCCTTCTGCGCGTGCTGTGCCAACCTGAAATGGTGCGGCCCGTGTGCTTGGAAGGAGGGACATGCGTGGATGTGTATACGTAGGCGTATCTGTGTATGGCATGCACATCTGTAAGGCTTCCCTGGTGGCTCAGATGGTAAAGAATCCGCCTGCAGTGCAGGA
The DNA here is from genome assembly GCA_006408675.1 of Madoqua kirkii. Taxonomy (NCBI): domain Eukaryota; kingdom Metazoa; phylum Chordata; class Mammalia; order Artiodactyla; family Bovidae; genus Madoqua; species Madoqua kirkii. The sequence continues at coordinate 9,323 of SJYC01034859.1, forward strand.
AATGCTGGTTGGATCCCTGGGACCGGAAGATTATATGTACATATGAGTGTGTCTAGTTTGTATGCTGTCTTATTATTCTAGATTTTTCTTCCTTCTTTATTGACATCTCTTTTAAGGACCCTTGCTCCACCACCGGGTGTGAAGACAGCTCCCCGCCCCATGCCAGGCTGTGTAACCCACTATTTTTGTCTCCACATGCATCATGCATCCCGTTGTATTGCCAGTCCATTTTTATTTTAAAATCACGTCATGTGTTGAGCTGAGTCTTGAGTACAGAGGAGGCCCTCGGAATACTTTTGTTGAGTGAATTGCGTGTCAAGAGTGAATGAAAGAAAACCAGAACCCCTCTTTCTAGTGTTCTGCCAGCTTGAGAAGTCAAGCTCACTTCCTTCCTTTCGACCCTCAGACTTTGTCCTTAAGTCAGCACAATTTTGTGGCTGCATTAAGTACAAAGATAATCACTTAAAAAAAAACAAAAACAAAAACATGTTTTATCTTAAGTACTTTTGTAGTGCTAGGTTTCCATGGACCATTAACAAAAGTAAAGACAGTGCGCCAGTGTGTCTGCCTGCCTCAGCGCTTCCCCGTGCGGTCAGGCTGGGAGCTCCGCTGCCCCTGCGGTCCTGCTTTGTCAGGGAGAGGGTGAAGCTGGCTCCCGGGGTATCTCACGGTGGTTCTCAAATGGCTTGGGGCTGAGCCAATATCATGGAGCTTTTCTCCTATCTTTTCTGGTTGGAGTCTGACAGTTTCAGGCTTGTGTTTAAGTGTCTAATCTGTTTTGAACTGATTGCTGTGTGAGGTGTAAGATAAGAGTCTAACTCCGTTTTTCTGTATGCACACGTCGCATTTTCTCAGCACCATTGGTTGATGAGACTGTCCTTCCCCCATTGTGTGTTCTTGGTGCCCTTGTTAAAGATCACCTGGCCTGGTTAAAGACCAGTATATGCGTGAGATTATTTCTGGGCTCTCTCTTCTCTTCCACTGGTCTGTACCTTGGTCTTATGCTGTTACCATACTGTTGTAATTACTGTGGCTTCATCATGTATTTTGAAATCAGGTAGTGTGCGGCTGACCTCCAGCTTTGTTTTTCTTTCTTAATATTATGTCGGAATTCAAGGTCTTTTCTGGTTCCACATGTATTTGGGACTATTTTTTCTATTTCTGTAAAAAATGTCATTGGCGTTTTTATATGGTTTGCATTTATCTCCAGATCACTTTGGGCAGAGAAGACATTTTAACAGTATTAATTCCTCTAATCCATGAACACAAGATGTCTTTCCATTTATGTCATCTTTAATTTCTTTCATCAGTGGTCTTGCCCGTGATTTATTGGATATGACACCAGAAGCACAAATAACAAAAGAAAATAAACAAGTGGGACTACACCAAACTGAAAAGCAGCTGCACAGCCAAGTCAGCAGGGTCGAAACGCAGCCTAGAAGACAATAAACAGGGTAAAAATGCAGCCTACCAAGCAGCAGAATACACACACACACGCACGCACACGCACACGTGCACACACACACACACACACACACCCCTGATGTATATATCTTATATAGCTTATAAGTGGTTAACATCTAAAATATGTAAGGAGAACATATCTTAAGAGTAAAAATATGAATAACCCTTAAAAAATGACTGAAGGAAGGAACTGAATAGATGCAGAAAGATACTCAAAGTCCCTAATCATCAAGGAAATGCAAATCAAATGAGGTCAGCATATGCTCATTAGAATGGCTATTATCAAAAAGAGAAGAGATAACACGGATTGACCAGGACTTGGAGAAAAAGGAACACTTGTGTACTGTTGGTGGGAGTGTGAATTGGTGCGGCCACTAGAAATCTGTATACAGGTTCCTAAAAAAATTAAAAATAGAACTTCCATGTGATCCAGCAGTCCCATTTTTGGATATATAACCAAAGGAAGTGAAAACAGGATCTCAAAGAGATCTCTGGACTGCTGGGTTTGTTGCAGCTTTATTCACAACAGCCCAGTTATCGAAAACCTCAATTATTCATCAGTGGATGAATGGATAAATGAAATTATATGTATGTATGTTGTATACATACATACAATGGACTGTTACTCAGCCTTAAAATAGAAGGAAACCCTGGCAAATGAGACCACATGGTGAACCTGGAGGATGTTATGCCAAGTGAAAGAAACTGGTCACAGAAGGACAAGTCCTCCATACATGTTCCCAGGGATATGACGCATCTTAAGTAGTCACACTCTGGAAACAGGAGAATGCCAGTCCCCAGGGACAGAGAAGGTGGGGGATATGATGAGATTGCCGTTTAGCAGATATAAGGTTTCAACACTGCAAGATGAGTGCAATCCTAGACCCAAAGTTCACAAGGGTAAGAGCGTGAATCTCACAATAAGTGTGATCTTCACAATTCAAAATAATTTAAGTGAAATCAAATGGTTCTATAGACCTCCTTACTGGGTGCACCAGCCCCAGGCCTCTGAGGCCCTCTCACCAGCAGTGTTTAAACAAAAGGCACCCCGGCCCCCCATCCCTTGGCAGTGATCAAAGTGATTATCTCACTGCCTCCATTATAAATCTATGGGGAATACTGAATTCTTCAAGTACTGGCAAAACGTGGCAGCTTATTTCAGGGCTGCTGGCCCTGAAGGTATTAGAATGGGTGACGGTTTACAAGGCTTTCCCTTCTCACAGTGATGTCAGGGATGGTGGGTGTGTTAACTGATGAATGTAAACAGAGTATGTGACTTTATTTGGAAATAACAATGGTAGGGACAGTGATGACCACTCTATCCTATCAAATCATTTCACTGCACACATATTCTGTTTGCCCACTTGAAGGGAAGGTAGGCAGGGCTCTCTTCCTCCAGCAATTAGGAAACTCGGGCTCAAAGACATCACATTAGTTAGGATCACACAGCATATGAATAGTGCAGTGGATTTTATATCTGGCTCCAAAGCCTATACCCCTTCTCCAACCCTGACGGCCTTTCTTACCAGGAATAGCGCTGTACGTGGCTGTCAGCTTTACAGAGATCTCCTCTAAATAAAGGAGAATGTGGTGATTGTTCCTCCTACCCAGCATTTCTGTAGGCAGAAATGCATGCTCTCTCTGAATTATGGTTTCAGGTTACTGCTCTGCCTTCTAGAATTGTTTCTGATTTTCTTTTCCTGGTCCTTAGTCCCAGGGCAGATCTGACTGTGCAGAGGGGGAGGTGAGGGGAGGAAACCCAGAATGGCTGAGTGAAGGGGTGGTTCTTCCAAGTCAGTCTGAGAAGAGGGGAGGGAAAAGGGAATCATCTGCAAGGGCATCATCAGAAAGTGCCTAATATTCAGATCGTGCTTGAATGGGCCCTGATGGCCTATGTGAGGCTCCTCAGCTCCACTGCTGGCAAGTCTTGCTCCTTGGAAAGAAAGCTATGACCTACCTAGACAGCATATTAAAAAGCAGACACCTTACTTTGCCAACAAAGGTCCATCTAGTCAAGGCTATCATTTTCCAGTAGTCAGGTATGGATGTGAGAGTTGGACTATAAAGAAAGCTGAGCACAGAAGAATTGATGCTTTTGAATTTGGAGAAGACTCTTGAGAGTCCCTTGGACTGTAAGGAGATCCAACCAGTTCATCCTAAAGGAAATCAATCCTGAATATTCATTGGAAGGACTGATGTTGAAGCTGAGGCTGCAATACTTTGGCCACCTGATGCAAAGAATTGACTCATTTGAAAAGACCCTGATGCTGGGGAAGACTGAAGGCTGGAGGAGAAGGGGATGACAGGATGAGATGGTGGGATGACATCACCAACTCTATGGATATGAGTTTGAACAAACTCTGGGAGGTGGCGATGGACAAGGAAGCCTGATGTGCTGCAGTCCATGGGGTTGCAAATGTCGAACATGACTGAATGACTGAACTGACTGAAATCCGACTTGCTCTGTGAGGAAACTGAGGCTTGGAGAGTCTGAATATCTCTCCCAGGGTCACATGGATATTGAGTGACAGAGTCATCAGGGGGCCTTGTGACTTCAAGTTCATATTCCCTTCTGTTCTCTGTCCACTCTCATGAAAGCTAAAGAATGACACCAGAAAAATGTGTCTCCTCAGAAAGGTGCTATGTAGCACGTCTAAGGCATTAGGAAATGCCCACTCAGCAAAACAATCCCAACACCACAGCCCCCATTTTGCATATATTTTCCCTGTAGGATTCTTTCTCAGATTTACACAATATGAGAAGTGGCCCTCAGTTCATTAAAAAGGGCAAGTGACTTGTCATATAGCAATTGATCACTAAAATTTAATGCCATAGAAGTGTTAAGCTAATAGCGTAGTTATTGTATTGCAATAAATAAATTTATCAAACCAACAGGTTGCACAGCTTAAACCTACACAGAGTTATGTGTTAATGACCTCTCAATAGGAGACAGGGTCTGTGCATGAGAGGGAGGCTTTCAGATAAAATAAGCATGCGTGTATCCCTCTGCTCTTCAGTGGCTGGTCCAAGCTTAAGAATTCTTCCCTGAATTCTGCAAGGTGCAGATGTCAGACTCCACTACTTTAAATGCACCCCACAACCCTCGCACCATACTGACCTGAACAAATATAACTGCAATCAATTAATTTGAAGTATATAATCAAAAATTTCAGGAGAAGGGTTTTTCCTGCCATACTGGCATACTGTACCATACCATACCTTTCTTTCAAATAGACAACATCATAAAAATGTGCTTGAATGACTTTAAAGGTCTACACTTCTATAGTGTGGAGGGGAAATGAAGCTACTCATTAAGTTGTCATTTACAGATGCTCTGAGCTAAATGCGTGTTAAAAGAATCTTAAATATGAATGTTAGGCTACTCAAGTAAAACCAAGTGAAGAAATCTGGAGCTATCATTTTGGAGGCAGAGTTTTGGTGTGTCATTTATTATTTGTGCCATCAAATACTTCCACAGGCTATAGGGGAGTTACAGAATAAATGGCTAAGGCTGTGTTCAGACTAGAAAAACATTTACTGTGACTAAAACAGCTCCTTCTTTTGAGGGTCTCTTTTTTCATCTTGAATAGCTTTTTATTTTCTTATAATGCCAGAAAATTGAGAAATACTTAAAAGGTACCATGTGAACAATTTGGAAGCAAATGTACACATAATAACTGTGTTTATCCATTTATCAATCAGTACCTGTCCCTAATCATAGCTGCTTTTTAGTACCGCATATAGTTTTTCATTTAAGACCAGTTTAAAAGTGGAGAAGAGGCAGCTTTTTTTTTAAAAATTAATTCTCTGCTAAAACTTCTAAGAAAAGATTTAATCATAGTTTTGGGAGAAGGAATTCTGATTCAATCACTGATGATGCTTATCTATACTGTCTCTTCCAACCTGCAGTTTACTGACCTTTGGCAGAGCTGTTTTTCCCCCTGCTATGTCAGATTTTTTTTCCTTTTTTCCTCAAATACCCATGGCCTCCTGACCTTTTCAATATCCTATGTCTACCCTTTTAAGTTGGATGTCTGAAAAATTCACACTTCCTAAAGGGCTGTTATCCCCTCCTGTGGTTTATTGAATTTTACCTATTGATCTAATTTGAATACACAGTCCCGGAAGCCTTCAAATAATGATGCTTTTTTTTTTTTAAAAAAAAGAGAGAAGAGATTAAAATAAAAGTGTCTTTGATTTTGGTTCATATTGTTTTCAAGGCAAATTTTTTCCTGGGAACCCAGGTCCTCATCAAAGAAATCTTTCTTTCAAATAGGCGACATCATACAAATGTGCTTGAGTGACTTTAAAAGTCTACACTTCTACAGTGTGGAGGGGAAATGAGGCTACTCATTAATTTGTCATGTAGAGATGCTCTAAGCTAAATGTGTGCTGGAAGAACCTTAAATATGAATGTTAGGCTACTCAGGTGAAACCAAGTGAAGGCATCTGGAGCTGTCGCAAGGAGCATGGCCTGTGGAGGTTTTGAGGACAAGGTGTAGCTTTGGTCCACAGGAATCGGGGAGTTTTGAAACAGCCTGAGAGCCTCCTTTAATTTTGCTGATGGACAGGAGTGAGGTGGGCTTCCCTGGTGGCTCAGTGGTTGAAAAAATTAAAACTCACTCACCAATGCAGAAGACTCGGGTTTGGTCCCTGAGTCAGGAAGATCCTCTAGAAAAGGAAATGGCAACCTCCTCCAGCATTCTCATCTGGAGAATCCCACTGAGAGAGGAGCCTGGCGGGCTCCACTACATGGGGTCACAAAGAGTCGAGACGACCTAGCGACTTAAAAACAACAGCAACAGAGTGAAATGTATTGTATCTCATAATATACAAGCCATTTACCACACAGACTGCTGCAGGAACCCTGATCTGAACTCTCAGGGACGATGAGATGCAGGGATACGGTGACATGGAGCACTCAGAGATGGGCGGTACACAGGGTTTTGGGCACAAGGAAAGGAGAGTTGGGGCCTGGGTGAATGGAGCAGCTGGTAACTTCCCTGATAAAATTTCCTCCTAAATTTCCTCCCAATCCATCTCTGAACACTGCCACCTGCAGCAGAATGAAAAGCTTCTTGTCCATCAGAAACAGATCCAAGGATGCACTGAGAACATTGCCTTTGGTGAAATGAAGTACAAGGTTAAGGAGAAGTCTTTTCTACTATAAATACTTGTCTGAGTCATATACACACTAAAGGGTATAGTCATAACATCCCCAACAGTAGTTCACTCAAACTCCTGGGGTGACAAAGCAGCAGCTAAGTGAGTCCTTTGGGAGTCAGTTTGAAAGGTGGATATTCATATTCATCCCTCAAAGGACTTTCACCCAACTCTTTGATTTCTGGGTTTTTTCCTAATTTTGATCCTGAAGCTTCCGGGTGAGTCTTTCGGTGTGTGAGGCAACCAGTTGTTCAGGCTGTGTCTTTATTCTTCTGAGTAGTCATCGCGTGTCTTCATCCATCTCTGAAAAGCACGCACGGCTGTCTCGGTGGTTCCTCTCTGTGGCATTGTCTTCCAGAGCATCTGGTCCCGATGCTGATCTTATGGCTGTGGGATGGCACCACACTTGTGATTTCTGTATTTCAAGAATGACAGAGAAGATGCTCTGAACGTGTGGGAATGAGTCCAGAAACTGAACGGGCGCTTCTATTTCTGCAGGTGGACCACAGACACAGCTACATCTTTGTCTCCTGTTGGCGGGAATATTTTTAAGGTTATGAGAGAGATTGCAGGCTGCCCATCCACGTGACAGCGACAACTGAAACGATTCCACTGCTGCCGGAGGTGAGGGAAGCCCGTTGATTGCATCTGGCTTCTTGGAGTTCCCAGGATGGGCTGGTCCTTCCTCTGAGGTCTCTGTAAGTGCTAGCATATGCTGGTTTATCGTGAGCAATCAAGGAGTCAGAAAGACTGGCTGTAGACAGGTGGATAGTAATAGATTCTGCACAGGGGAAAGCAAATGTCCTGGAATATGAGGGAGCCAGAGCTTGAGTCTGTCAGCAGAGAGCTGCATGGGGCTGGGATGGTCCTGCACAGACGCCTCTCTGGAATCAGTGCAGGGGTGCCGTTTCCATCTGCTTCTTCCAGTTTGTGACTGTGTGTGTCTCATTCCCTTCAGTCGTGTCCCACTCTTCACGACCCCGTGGACTGTGGCCCACCAGGCTCCTCCGTCCATGGGATTCTCCAGGCAAGAGTACTGGAGTGGGCTGCCATTTCCTCCTCCAGGGGATCTTTCCAACCCAGGGACGGAACTCTTACGTCTTCCGCAGTGGCGGGTAGATTCTTTATCACTAGCGCCACCTGGGGGTTTGCAAAGATGTAAAAGGCGGTCTCTGATGAGGTCCGGAAGCCACGTAGAAACAGATAAAAAGTCTGTTTTCCTTTTGCCCATGCAAACCCCTGTACAAGGCTCTTTCAGGGCACCAGTAGGAACCACAAGACTCTGGTCACTATCATGTAAGTATGTGTGTGGATTTTCAGTTTAATGCATTCACACCTGTCTGTAGGAAGCCAAAAGTGGTATGAAAGACTATTGTACTTGATCACATACTTGGGATGGCTCTTAAATCCTCTTTTTAAAGTAATAGAACAAGGCACAGGACAGATGCATTCAAAGAGAGAATGTGAATTTATAATTAGATAATAGATTAATACATATACACAACAGATATTCTGAGAAGAAAGCATGTTGGAAAGCACAAGGTTTCCAAGGAAGAACTTCAGGGAAGAGTTCCATATCCCCAGGAGAAAAGAGAGAAGAAGGAGGGAGGCAAGGACCACTCTAATTTCCCAGTCCTGAATCCTACATAGGAGAATTTTCAGGACTGATCAGTGATATTGAGAAACCAATATTAGGATGTCAAGGGATATTGCAAGCCACTCTTTGTTGGGGGACAGAGACATCAGAAAGCCTCTGGGATTGCACCATCAGCCTCAGTGTCCTTAACAAATTGATTCATGAGATAAATCATTAAAGCATTATGAAGTGAAAGTGAAAGTTGCTCCATCACGTCCAACTTTGTGACCCCATGGAGTGTAGCTCGCCAGGCTCCTCTGTCCGTGGAATACTCTGGGCAAGAATACTGGAGTGGGTTGCCAATTCCTTCTCCAGGGGATCTTCCCAACCCAGGGATTAAACCCGAGTCTCCCACATTGCTCGTAGATTCTTTACCATCTGAGTCCAGAGGGAAGTCCTAAAGCATTGTAAGTGATACTGTAAGTTACATCTTTACTTACACAAGGTCCCAGTGCCAGGAAGGATGAGGAGAGACACAGGGTTACAGCTGACACTTCTGTCTCCAGGTATCATGACAGTTCTTGTGATGGGTCAGAATCTCAGTTCCGCCAACTGAATCTAATTCTGCCCTTTGCAGTCATGTAGCAAAGTTGATGTCTCTGGCACCTGACATTTATTCTGAAGCTAAAAGAAAACAGAATGTTTACTGATAAATGTTGATACTATTAAACTAACATCCTATCTATCCTGCAGCTTGGGGCTCACTGAGGGCCTATGGCACCTGAACTCTTCACAGTTCTGGACCTCTAAGGGCTGGCTCTCTGGAAAACACATTTCTGAGTGTTTTTCAGCTGTATCATCTGAGCTCCGCACTGCTTATCTATACACTGGTCAACAAGGGGGTGGATTCTGGAAGTGATGCATCCTTACTACCCATTCTTGAAGGGAGATAGCTTGTTTATCCTAGTGGAGGGAGGAGGGTTTTATGGCACAAAACCAGGCCCTTATATAACTTTCTTGTTGGCTCAAAAACTGATTATATCAGGACAGGTCAAATCTGGTCTTGTCATAACTTAGCTTGATGTTCCAGGCAGGAAGAGGTCTAGTGGGGACGTCTTGATGTAATTCACTCTCCTACAGGTCATTTTTTCAGGAAAACAATTTTGTATCTATCTTTTGGTGAGTCCAGTGAGTAGCCTCTCAACAATTTTGACCTCATCTAATGCCTTGGAGGGTAAGGTTTCATGATGAGATGATGGGTACTTTGAATAACAGTTTAGGCGAGGCTCTAACCTCCCAGAGAGAGAGGAAGCAGCTAATCAAAGGACATAGTTTCTCTGCCAAGGGGCAGGATCTGTGGCGCTTACCTCAGAGGCTTCCCACTCTTGGCTGGCATTCCCAGACCAGTTCCAGGAAGGCTTCAGAGGCTCATGGCAAGGGAAGTGGCTTGGATTGAACTCACACCCATTCTACCAGGCAGAATATAAAGTCAGACAAATTTGGGACCAGCAGCCACACAAATCTTCCATCTACCCTCGAAACAGAGAGGGAGGGATATGTAAGTTTAGAGAATCTATCTTTTTAGATTGAAGCAGCAACCCTAATTACCACTCAAAGAGCCCTACATGGTTAAGGCGGTCTAGATTCACTGCGGGCTCCCCTGGTAGCTCAGCTGGTAAAGAATCCACCTGCAATGCAGGAGACCCCGGTTCAATTCCTGGGTTGGGAAGATCTGCTGGAGAAGGGATAGACTACCCACTCCAGTATTCTTAGAAAGACTCCAAAACAGTGAATTACTGTTTACAAGGATGTCCCAGATTTTAGGCATGTGAAGGGGAGGGGCACGAATGGAGAGTCCCAGATCCTGGTCTTGGTCAAATTTGCTTCCTGTAAACTTTTTAAAGGACCTCCCTGGTGGCTCAGCAATAAAGAATGCCTGCCAATGCTGGAGACACAGGTTCAATCCCTGAGCCAGGAAGATCCCCTGGAGAAGGAAATGGCAACCCGCTCCAGTATTCTTGCCTGGGAAATCCCATAGACAGAGGAGCCTGGTGCCCCAGGAGCTACAGGCCATGGGATTACAAAAAGGTTGCACACAACTAATGAAAAGGTAACAACTTTTAAAATTAAGTAAGTCAGTAAGTAGGCTGCACCGGGTCTTTGTTGTGGCCTGCGGGCCTTCCCTAGATGTGGTGAGGAGCCACTAGCCAGCCGCACTTGCTGAGCTCGCTGTGGCGGCGTCTCTTGGTACAGAGTGCAGATTCTAAGCATGTGGGCCCAGCTGCTCCTCAGCATGGGGGAGTCTCCCAGATCAGGGATGGAACCCGTAGCCCCTGCCTTGGCAGGCAAATTCTTAACCACCGAAACATCAGGGAAGGGCCCCCTGCCCCGTACCGCCGCCCCTCTCCCGGTAAGTTTTGTATGCCCCTAATATGTCACCTTTCCTGAAAAGGATGACTACATTAAATTCAGGAATTCCAACAACTTTGTGGAATAAACTTCAGGTTTTCTGGAAGGCCTCCACAAATGATAAAACCATTAACGTATGACTCTTTAAACTTGATTTAAGAATTATTATGATTGGATTCAGGGAGCATGTGACCCAAAATGTATCTGATTTAACTGATGTCCTGGGAGAAGCACTGGCAGGTTATTTATTTTTTATTTCTATTTTTGTTTTTCCTCCAACACACCAGCCTTCACTACTACCTGGAAGTGTTTCTTCATTTTGCAGTCTTCACTGAACGCTTACTCCTTAGGATTCCAGGCACAGTTCTAGATGTTGGAGTTGGAGCAGTGGATGAGCTTAAGAAAAAGTCCTTACTGTGGTGTCTTACATTCTAGAGTGAAGAGAAAAAAAAAAAACTGACAAATAGGCCAGTTGGTGAGACATATTACAGAGAAAAAATTGGGGGAAGGGGTGAGAACATTTCATACAGGGGTTATGATTCCCAGCGATGGGTCAGGGAAGGGCATAAAGAAAAGGAGATAATTGAGAACGCTCTAGAGAAGGTGGGACAAGAGCTCTTCTGGAGGGTGGAGGATGTATTCTAGGCAGAAGATACATAAAATCCAAAGACTCTGAAGCTAATGTGCCATTGTATTCCAGGAAAAATATGAGGATGTGGACTGAGTGGGGTAAGTGAGAGAGAGAAGTAGGGGATGAGGATGCAAAGGTTCTGGGAGGCTGGTGGAGGTCAGATTATCCTGGGTCTTGTGGTCATAAATGCTGCTTCTCAGCTGGAGGACTCTGAGCAAAGGAATTATGTTATGTAAGGTTCATGCTTTTTAAAAAGATTATTTTTATGAATAGATTGCAAAGTGACAAAGAAGGAAGGGAAGTAGAAGGAAGACCAGCTCAGAGAGTTTTATGGTAAATGAGGTTTGGGTTGGTGATGCCTTTAACAACCACGGTAGTCATTGTGGTTTCAGAAATGGTTGGACTTGACATAAATTATTCAAAATAAATTTATTTTGAAAAAAAAAAGCCCTAGAAAAGCTAAAATAATGTTGCAATGATACTCATGAATACCCTTTATATTCAGTAAGTTGTGCCACTTTGCCACACGTCTTGACTTTCTCTTTGTACACACATGTGCATGTGGGTGCACACATAAATACACATGAAAACATGTATATAGCTAGTTGAAAGTAGCTTGCAGACATCATGGTGTTTCAGCATCTATCTCTTGAGAAAATGAACATATAACTTCCTTGCCCATACTGTATACCATACCCATATAATATTAAATTAATGTTCAAATTTCTCTAATTCTATTCAAACTCATTTTTATAACTGTTTTATTAGTTTTATTTGGTTTTGATACATGACATTTTAAAATTGCATGCGAAGCAGCAGCAAATGCTTCCAGGATTTTAAATATTTACTCAGATTAGCAATGTTTCTTATGACCAAGATGGTGCTACCTCTGCTAAGATGAAAAAGCTGCCCTTGGCCCTTCATTTTAGAGAAGATTTGGATGATAAGATTTGCTAAAGAATTAAATATGAAGCATGAGAGAAGACAGGGGTCAGGAGAGGTCGAAGTTTTTGGCCTTTGCCAAACTGAATGAACAGACTCACTGTTTGCTGAGGTTTCTATTAGATTCTGGAGTTCAAGGAGAGGTCTTAGTCAGAGATGCAAATTTGGGAGTCATCAGCAAATAATGGGTCTTTAAGGACAAGCAATTTGATGAGCTCTCCAAAGGAGTGTGTTTATACAGAGAAAACATCCAGAGACCGTGGCCTATGGTTCTTCAGAATTAAGAAGCTAGATAAATGAGCAAAAGGCAATCCAAAGGCATTGCAGGCAGACATAGGATGGAAACTAAGAGAATGTGTCCTGATTTCTATACATAACATCAGAACATGGGTTCAGAGAGGAGTCTTCAACTGTTTAGACTCTGGCACAGTGAAATGAGGCCTGGAATTTACCAGTGAGAGGTGTTGGTATTACACTGGGGACAAAAACCCAACTTACATGGGAGAAAAAATAGGAGTGGAGGAATTAAAATCATCAAGGTATTTAGTTATAACTGAGAATTGAGAAATCAGACAGTAAACAGAGGGGAGTGTGGGGGTCAAAAGATTTTTTTAATGGAAAAATTAATGCAGGACACAGGAAGTATATTGTTGAATCAATATTCTTCAGTCGGTATTATGGTGGTTAATTTTACTTGTCAACCTGGCTAGACCACAGTACCCAGATATCTGGTCAGTTGTAGTTTAGTTGCTCAGTCATGTCTGACTCTTCGCAGTCCATCGACTGTAGACCACCAGGCTCCTCTGTCCATGGGATGCTCCCACAGTTTGCTCAAATTCATCTCCATTGAGTTGGTGATGCCATCCAACCATCTCATCCTCTGTTTCCCCCTTCTCTTGCTCTCAATCTTTCCCAGCACCAGAGTCTTTTCCAAATGAGTTGGCTCTTCAAATCAGGTTGCCAAAATATTGGAGCTTCAGCTTCAGCATCCGTCTTCCCAGTGAATATTCAGGGTTGATTTCCTTTAGAATTGACTGGTTTTGATCTTCTTGCAGTCTAAGGACTCCCAGGAGTCTTCTCTAGCACCACAGTTCTAAAGCAGCAATTCTTTGGCACTTAGCCTTCTTGATGGTCCATCACTCACATCCATACATCTTTACTGGAAAAACCATAGCTATGACTATGCAGACCTTTGTTGGCAAAGTGATGTCTCTGCTTTTTAATACTCTGTCTAGTATTGTCACAGCTTTTCATCCATTTCCAAATGGATCATCTCAAATCCTCACAAAACATTGTAGTTTGTGGCTGTTATTCCCATTTTACACATGAAATCACTGAAGCTTAGCAATATTAAGCAAACTTCCCAAAGGTGTGGAGAAGAATGAGTGGTTATAAGTGTCAGGGTTTTTCCTCTTCTGTCACTTCTACCTTTAAAGATCAAATGCTTCAATCATTCAAACCAGTTCTTACTGTGCAAAAACTTCAAGCATGAGGAGAAGAGTAAGAAGGAGAAACACGTTTTACTCCAAGGGTGTTCGGGGGGAAAAAGAGACACAGGAGGAGCTTCCCTGGTGGCTCAGAGGGTAACGAATCTGTCTGCAATGCAAGAGCCCACAGTTCAATCCCTGGGTCAGGAATTAAACCTGGAAAAGGGAATGGCTACCCACTCCAGCATTCTTACCTGGGAAATCCCATGGACAGAGGAGCCTGGTGGGCTACAGTCCGTGGGGTCACAAAGAATCAGACACAACTTGGCAACTAACGCTTTCACACTTTTCATCTTCAAGGAGTACTGTTTTCAGTAGTTAATTCAGTTCCTTGGAACAAAGAAAATCCTCTGGTGCTGCTTTGGGGGAAATACTCTGTAGGTGGAATCTGTAGATATAAACTGGTACATTCAATGATGAAATAGGAAGCACGTAAATCATGTTTATGTAAAGTAAGAAGGTATGAACTCCCAGAAACACCACAAACATGACAGAAAGCCCAGGGTGGCATGGCCCTAGGAAGCCACGTAGTAATGTAGGTGGCCTATTCAATAAGCACTTAGCCTGAGGCGTTTCCTGAATGCAAAGGGAAACAGTGTGTCCATCACTTTTCTTTTGCCTTCTGTGGCAAGGCAACCTGACTTTCTTGCAGCAACCCTGCACTTGTCCTATAAAAGTTCTCTAATTTATTTTTCCAGAAGGCCTTCGTGGCAGTGCCCTTTGAAAAGATTAGAAAATGTAGGCTTAAAAGAAACATATCTGATAGGGATAAATGTGGCTAATGAGATGTCTTATAATTAAACTGTAGAATTCGCTGCCATAAGTTATTAAGACTCTGGAATCTTCAAACAAGAATTAAAACAAGGCGAGCCTAGGCAATCCCATTAACTGAGATAAAATTAGACAGGAGATCAATCATTATACTTTAGGGCAGCCTCTGAGGACGAGATAAGGTTGGGAAGACTTTTTTTTTTCATGTACTAGGATATCACTTAAGCATTATAATTTCACCCATGAAACCCTTCAATATTCTTAAGCGTGGGCAATTTTCCTCTAATTACTCCCTTTTGATATCTATTGCATATTTACCATGAATTTACTGCTGTTTCTCTTTTCAATGCTAAATGCATCCCCTTTCCCATCTTTCAATGTTGCAACATTCTGGCTCCTTTTAGACTCATGCTGAGTTGAAGTCAAAATGGTGCAGTAGAATTATTTTTGAATAGGAAGCAAAGATGCCAAGTTTTACAAATTTTTCCCACTAGTGAATAATTTACTAAATCTTATATATGAAAATAAAGATTAAACTTTGAATTTTTTGTTCTAATTGTTTATTTTTAACTCTCTCAATTTCATCTGTTAAAGGATTTGCATTTGAGGCTTTTTAGAAGGAAATATGGAGAAAATATCTATATCTCATTTTTGGCTCAACTTTAAGTCAGTTAA
The DNA here is from genome assembly GCA_006408675.1 of Madoqua kirkii. NCBI lineage: Eukaryota > Metazoa > Chordata > Mammalia > Artiodactyla > Bovidae > Madoqua > Madoqua kirkii. The sequence continues at coordinate 24,441 of SJYC01034859.1, forward strand.
GAGAGAGCAAGGCTACAGAGTTTACCATTTTCCATCTTTCTCCAAAATGTCCTAATGCGTTATACTTCTCCTTGAAACTGTTCTCATGTTACCCTAATTGGAAATCAAGACCCACAGGGTGATATGTTAACCTCTAAATATTTACATGTAATTAGCACATAACTAGATTAAGTCAGTTCAGTCACTAATTTGTGTCTGACTCTCTGAGACACTATGAACTGCAGCATGTCAGGCCTCCCTGTCCATCACCAACTCCCAGAGTCCACCCAAACCCATGTCCATTGAGTCAGTGATGCCATCCAACCATCTCATCCTCTGTCATCCCCTTCTCCTCCTGCTTTCAATCTTTCCCAGCATCAAGGTCTTTCCAAATGAGTCAGCTCTTTGCATCAGGTAGCCAAAGTATTGGAGTTTCAGCTTCAGCATCAGTCCTTCCAATGAACACCCAGGACTGATCTCCTTTAGAATGGACTGGTTGGATCTCCTTGCAGTCCAAGGGACTCTCAAGAGTCTTCTGCAACACCATAGTTCAAAAGCACCAATTCTTCGGCACTCAACTTTCTTTATAGATTGAATACTGTGCAACTTAAAAACTCAAGACTTGGTTTGTAATCTTGGGACACAGACTTGGTTACAAAAGGTGAATGATATTGGGGAAAATCTTATTCCATTTTTAAAGAAACACTTTTATTAGAAATGATGGAAGTCTGAAATGCGAATTTTAACAAGACAGCTGAAATTTTAGGGTTATTCTTTTCACTCTTGTTTTTGATAGAGATTCTACTCAAATTTAGGATCTGAAATATAAAGGAGTATGGTAATAGTTATGATTATAAAATACTAGTTAGAGCATAGAACATTCTTAGGTCTAGAAACAGCATTAGTTTTAGTAGACTGTATATGCGAGACTGTCTTACACAGAGAGAATGCCTGGTATCTGATAGGGATCCAAGAAATGCCAGTAGCACCATAGCATCTCCTAGAGAAGAAGGAGGTGATAGAGGATGAGATGGTGGGATGGCATCACCAACTCAATGGGCATGAGTTTGAGCCAACTCTGGGATATAGTGAAGGGCAGGATAAACCTGGAATGCTTCAGTCCATGGCAGGCTGGAGTCACAAAGAGTTAGACATGAATAACAATGACAAATCTCCTAATGACAGGTAGACCTAATCAACCTGAGGCTGCTCAGGTGAGAATACTGAGGGGGAAAATTATATCTGCTCCCTTAACACCCACATGCTCACCCCAAAGTTGCCAGGACATCAGGGAGAGGCCTGGAGCAAGAGCTCAGGCCACTGGATTTCTCTTCCCCCCACTGCAGACACACCACACTGCCTGCTCGGCTGCAGGGAGAGTGAGCAGCCAACAGCCCAAGTCCACGCCTGCCTGCAACCACAGCAGACAAAGGAGAGCTTTCCGGGTCATTTCCACACATACTTTTTCCTCCGGCATCTTAAGTGCTCTTATCACAGCAAAGAATATAACATCAGTAGCTTACAGATCTGTTCCTCTGTGAATAAGCGTGTGTATTTACGTTGTGTACCGATGGCACTACATAATCCCAAATAAAGAGCTGTCAGCAGAAAGGGGGTATTACCTTACCAAGGAGCTAAAGCCTCATGCATTTGCTGCAGAAACTATGGTTTGAAGGACGGTTGGAAAATTACCGCAGTCTCAAGGCAACTGTAATGTGTGTGCCATAAAGCTGGTCTTATTTTGCTATTCAGTTTCCATGGCAAAGCTGACTTTCAGGAAGTAAGGCAGAAACTTGAAAGATTCTTTGGGGCGATGTGTATTTTCATTTTCTTAATATGCCAATTATCTGTTGTGCTCAGTTGATGGAAATATATATATATATATATATATATATATATTCCCATTTTAGCATTTCTGAAGTATCACTAAGTCATTTTAATGTTTATAATGTTAAGGTCTATGTGACTTTTATCTAAAAATTCTTCTGTAGTCCAAATACATTAAACTTGTAATCACAGAGCTGAAAGAGGGACAATGTATACACATACACACTTTGTGTTTGAGGATAATGAGCAGGGTGGTAATTGAGAAGCACATATTTGGTAACAAAATACAGACTGAAATAATTTGATAGCCTAGAGCTGAATAACCATCTCGTTAGGTCTTAGAATGTTTATCTTCTTTTCTCCTCTCCCTCCCTCCCTTCCTCTCTTCCTTCACAGTATTAAATAGATTCATCTTCCAGTACCCCCAGGAAATTAAGACTTTAACTTGGAATTTTTCCTCAAATTAGCAAAGACTGGAAAACAACATTTTCAGTATCTTGAGAGGTATTTTAAAGTATATCCCCTTGATTTTCTCTTTCTGATCCTGAGAGAAAGCAATATGTTGAGAATTCTGAGAGAGTTCAGAGAATTCCATGGCCTGTTCCTTTGGACCATGATATCTCTGTTTCTTATGGAAAAGAAAGTAAATGCTCTAGTCTGTAGAGGTCATTTAGTGCGTTCAAAATAATACCATTATTAGACAAATTGGCTAGCTAGGATGCAGTGTAGTTATTCCATTGTGATACAACATAAAATAGCATATGTGTGAAGGACTGGATTGGCTCCAGACCGAGTTCTACAGTTAGCACGGGGTGGTGACTCTGGCAGGCTCTCTGGATGCGCTGCAGACCTGGAAGTCAGGTGAGTGTTGACAGGTGTTACCTGCAGACGCTGCGTTCCCCTCTGCTGTAACACAGAGAACATTTTGCTCTGGATGACTAGAACAAGGCCAGTCGCCAAGTCTTCTGATAGCTGTACTTTCCTCTGACTACAGATCTGGGAGAGGATTTAAAAGGGCTCAGTCTTTTAACAGTGTCTAAATTATTACCCAAAATAACACATACACGTGCATCAGGAAAGAGAATTGCTGCCGCTAGTTTTCTACCCAAACTGCCACAGCTCGTCAAGAGACATGACGCAAGGACGTGACGACAGGCTTGCCAGTTACGTGGGCTGTGATGTGTGAGACTGGTAAGCAGAGCCTCCGTTTAAAGGTTTCCGAGCCACTCCCTCAGATTTGCCGTTAGCTGAAGTGTACCGTGCATCACAGTTCAAATGCATCGTTGTTTTTTTCTGTATGTTCTACTGTAACCATCTCGGGATCCTTCCGAAGTCAAGCTAACAGAAGGATGTGGATCTTGCAACCAACAGGCATCCTAGGACATCAGCAACTTCTGAGTCGTTGAGAGAGAAGCAATGGGAACCATTTATATTTGGGCAGACTAACAATAATCTACCCAGGGACTGAAACACACTTAACCTCCTATTTTTAAACTCTAAGAAAGCCATAGAATTTAAAGTACCAATTACAATTTGGGAAGATGATTTTGGTGAAAACTAAGTGCCTTGTAAAACCATTTAAAAGTGTCAAGTGGGAGATTTTTGGAATGAATGCCAAGTACCATTGAGAATGAAATGAAATTTATCGTCTAGGAGTTTGGTACAATCTACATCCATGAAGTGAGCCCAAATATCTGTCACCCAAGAATGCATTCTTATGTAAAAATTAAGACATTATATATCTATTTCTTTAAAAAGAAAATATCTTAATTAATCACATGATGTATGCTAGTCATGAGGACACCATTTGTATCAAATTACTTTTGATCTAAGTATCAAAAGTATTTGACTACTTTTAAAATAAGATGTTTTAGGAATAGCTCCTCATGTCTTAAATAAGAATTCCTGTTTCCCTTAACAAGTAGGGCATCATGTTAAAATTAGAACTGCATCTATAGTAAAAGGGGTGAGGTAGACCTTTTAATACTCTCTGCAGTGAAACCTGGTAATCTTAGTTTCTCAGTTCAGTTCAGTCACTCAATAGTGTCTGACTCTTTGCAACCCCATGAACCAAAGCATGGCCTCCCTGTCCATCACCAACTCCCAGAGTTTACTCAAACTCATGTCCATTGAGTCAATGATGCCATCCAACCATCTTATCCTCTGTCATCCCCTTCTCTTCCCGCCTTCAATCTTTACCAGCATCAGATTCTTTTCAAATAAGTCAGTTCTTCACTGGCCAAAGGTGAAAGGTGGCCAAATTACTGGAGCTTCAGCTTCAGCATCAGTCCTTCGCATGAACACTCAGGACTGATTGTCTTTAGGATGGACTGGTTGGATCTCATTGCTGTTCAAGGGACTCTCAAGAGTCTCCTCCAACACCGCAGTTCAAAAGCATCAGTTCTTCAGTGCTCAGCTTTCTTTATAGTCCAGCTCTCACATCCATACATTTGAGACCAGATGCCATGATCTTAGTTTTCTAAATGTTGAGCTTTAAGGTGACTTTTTCACTCTCCTCTTTCAATTTCATCAAGAAGCTCTTTAGTTCTTCTTCACTTTCGGTCATAAGGGAGGTGTCATCTGCCTATCTGAGGCTATTGCTATTTCTTCCATCAATCTTAGCTGCTTCTTCCTAGTATATACATCTTCCTTCTTTGTTCTTGCTTCCTTTGAATAATATTTATTGGATTCTAAGCACATGTAAGATACTGTTTTAGCCTTGGGATTACAGAATCAAATTGGATATGATCAGTTCAGTTCAGTCACTCAACTGCAGCACGCCAGGCTTCCCTGTCCATCACCAACTCCCAGAGTGCGTTCAAACTCATGTCCATCGAGTTGGTGATGCCATCCAGCCATCTCATCCTCTGTCGTCCCCTGCTTCTCCTGCCCCCAAGTGCTCCCAGCATCAGAATCAACTCTTCTCATGAGGTGGCCAAAATATTGGAGTTTCAGCTTTAGCATCAGTCCTTCCAAAGAACACCCGGGACTTATCTCCTTTAGGATGGACTGGTTGGATCTCCTTGCAGTCCAAGGGACTCTCAAGAGTCTTTTCCAACACCATAGTTCGAAAGCATCGATTCTGCAGTGCTCAGCTTTCTTCACCATCCAACTCTCACATCCATACATGACCACTGGAAAAACCATAGCTTTGACTAGACAGACCTTTGTTGGTAAAGTAATGTCTCTGCTTTTGAATATGCTATGTAGATTGGTCATAACTTTCCTTCCAAGGAGAAAGTGTCTTTTAATTTCATGACTGCAATCACCATCTGCAGTGATTTTGGATCCCAAAAATCAAAGTCTGACATTGTTTCCACTGTTTCCCCATCTAATTCCCATGAAGTGATAGGACCAGATGCCATGATCTTCGTTTTCTGAATGTTGAGCTTTAAGCCAACTTTTTCTGTCTCCTCTTTCAGTTTCATCAAGAGGCTTTTTAGTTCTTCTTCACGTTCTTCCATAAGGGTGGTGTCATCTGCATATCTGAGATTATTGATATTTCTCCCGGCATTCTTGATTCCAGCTTGTGCTTCTTCCAGCTCAGCGTTTCTCGTGATGTGCTCTGCATGTAAGTTAAATAAGCAGGGTGACAATGACTGCCCTCAAATGACATTTAATCCAGGAGATACTTGGAATTCTTACTTTTTTCTTCAGTGAAGTAGCCTTGGCTTCAGGGTCCAGAAAGATCAGAAAAGAGATGTTTTCTGTTAGCTCTGAAAGTCAAGATTCAGACTTTCAGCTCCCAGGGTAACAGTGTTCTTTAGATTCTTTACCATTTCACACTGGAGAAAAGAGACTGCTTTTCCTGGCAGAGTCAAGGTGAAGAGTAATTCAAGACCCTCTATTTCCAGTTCCCATCATTCTTTGCTGTCCCTGCAAGGGGCTCCTGTCTTCCTGCTCATCCCTTCAAGGGAAAGGAGTCTAGTCTCAAACTCATGGTCAGATGACTTTGAGAGACAGTGGTAATGTTGAAATGTAGCTTAAGCAATTACACTTGATATATTTGGGGGGAGGGGGGCTCAATTTTTAATCAATTTATTACTCTGTAAAAGCAACTCTATGCTAACTGGCATTTAGTTTAGTACTAAGTCAAGTCTGTCCCAGAAAACACTGCAATTCTAAGTCTCTTTCAGAGCAGAGAATGGGGTCATGCTGATAGTAACTCCTGCATGACTTTTATACACTGAAGATGGGTTCCTCTTCCTACCCTTCTTCTAGGTTTTTTGAACAGAGTTTGAAAATAAAACTTTGGGCACAGAAATCTTATAATGTTAAACTACATTAAAAGGAAACTAATAGTTTAGGCTTTAGGATTTAACTTTTCCATTCAAATTCAGTGGATATTTCTTGAATTATTGAGAAGCAGAAAAGGGTGTAATCTAGCCTTCAGATTCACCTGTTAGTACTTTTCTCACTGAATGTGCTAGAAGGTAGAGGAACAGACTGGAGCACCATGAGTCTTTTCTCAAAGGTAATACTTGCTTCCCCCGTTCTTCTCCTCCTCTGATGCCCACGGCTTCCTTTCCTCCTCCTCTGCCTCCTTTCTGGCACCTCAGCCCCTCCAGCAGGGCCGGGATGCTCCTGCCTCTGGACCTCTGCACCTGCTGGGACTCTGCTGGGTTGCTCTTTGCTCAGCTAAACCTACAGCGCCTTCACTTGCTCTCTCCAGGTCTTTGCTAAGTGCTGAGTATCAGAGAGGCTTTCTCTGAACTGCTGTAAAATTGCCAGCTTTACCCACTCTGCCTTCTTTATTATCATTATTTTGGCCACACCCCATGGTATGCTGGACTTCCTCAACCAGGGATTGAACCTGTATCCTCTGCTCTGGAGGCACGGAGTCTTAACCACTGGGAAACCGTGGAACTCCCCTCATTGTCTTCTTATCCTTCTCTCTCCTTTATCTTCTTATCCTTCTCTCTCCTTTATCTTCTCTATTTCCCCAAAGGGAAGGTGAACTCCCTGAGAGCAGGGACTTTATCTTGTTCACTGCTATATCCTCTGGACTTAAAAAAGTGCCTGGCATATCATAAGAGAACAATAAATACTTATGAAGTGAACCTGTGAATAATTTATTCACACCTCGATGGAGAGATCCTATTAGCACATGTACAGGACAGTGACCAGTGCTAAATTCAAATTAATAATGGAACACCGACATGTCCTTTAATTTCCTCTATTCCAGTGCATCCCTGCTGGGACTAAACAGAACTATGTGATTGCTTGAAGCTCTTAGTAAGACTTTGCCTTCTGTTTTGGGTAACTTGAGTCCCTGAACAGAGATGGCCATCTCTACCAGCCTAACCAGAACAGTACATTTCTATATCTTCATATTTCAGCTCAGTGTAGTCATGTATGATGGTCAAAAACTCACTTTGAGGCAAGTACCAGAATTTACGTTAGTAAAGTAAAAATAGATTATTTTTTGTCAGTACTTCTATTGGTACAGGAAGAACAAAATCTGACTTACTGCTAGTATCATATCGACAAGTTAGTAAACAAACATACTCTTAGAACAACTCTTATTGAATGAATGAAAACCAGAAATGATGGTTTGATCCTGCCTTAACAGTCACCTTTGCGCTATGACTGAGGTTAGAACAAATGGCAGAGGGTTGGGCTGGGTCAGCAAACCTCAGAAGTGACCCTCATGTTTCAGGAAGAAGCACAGATGTAAAATCAGAAACAAACAAGCAAAAAAACCTAAAAGCAAAGCCCCAGAAGCCCTCTGTTTTACTCTGTGAGTAATGTAAGTTTTGACATGAGAACCCAAGTGTGTTAAAGGGCATGAAAAATGGGAATATTCTCCAGTGATGGACAGAGACAAATTCTTGTCATTTTTTTCTGTAGTTCTGAGAACTGGCTGTAGAAGAAGTAATAACTCCTCATCAGAGTATTATTTGGAAGTAAACTTGAAGAAGGAAAGCAGAGCGGCCGTGGAGTGTTCTGGGAGCCAGAACAGTCAAGTGGTTTTTGAAGCAGCGCTCAAGAGGCCCTAAGGTTGATCAAAGGTGGCAGGTGGTAACTTGGAGACTTTGAACACAGAAACCCTAGAGATTTATGGGAGGAGGGGAAGAGGAGGCTGAAGAAAATAAAGTCTTCAGCTGCCCTTCTCCAAAAAGGACATTTTTTAATCACGATCCGAATTGCCCTCTCTTTCTCTCTCGTGAAGTCACTCATTTAATTGCGCCTAGTGCTTCTTTGTATGATGTGAAAGAGTCAAAAATTATTTCCTTGCAGAAGAAAGTTCTATTGGAATATCTTCCCATGTTGTCATCTTATGCTCCACCCCACTGTGGCTTTTTTGACACCTGCTTTTCTTCAAGGCCTATTCTTTGAGATGTGTCGTCCTTTTGCAATTCAAGCATGCAGGGCTTAGCAGTGAAGAAAGTTAATCTGGCTCTGCTGTCAAAGGTGCCGGGGAGCCAGGAGCTGAAGCAACGGAGCTGGGAGTGGTGCCTGAGGATGGAGGGGGGCCAAGCCTGAGCAGGTAGAAGGTAGGCAATGGTGTAAAAATGGAGGCCCTGAAGAGGTAAAACAACTATATATGCCACATGTGTAAGTATATGTGTGCGTGTGCATCAACAGAGCATCAGCAGACTTTCAAGGATTTCTGGATGGTGGTAAGGACCAAGATTGAAATGGGTTATGAAAACATCCAAAGAAGTGTTGGGACATTTAATTGTCATAGTTTGGTGGAAATGATAGATTTTGAAGCCCAAATAGTGAAGGAAATGTGAAGCACCATGCAGATACGTGGTCCTGGTCTTTATATAATATTAATAAATGCTACCTGGGCTGACTCAGAGGAGTCAGAAGCCAAGGATGTCAAGGAGTGTGGAGAAAAGTTGTTGAAATAATAGTGATTAAAAATTGATTGCGTGTCTACTGATGTGAGGGATTGCTACGTTTGTATTTTTTCCTGGCCTTCAATTATGTGGGATTAGAAGTAAATTTGTCTCAAGTACTGGGAGCTGTAAATGTAATATGTGGTCAGTGTTTTCCATGCTTCAGTTCATATGTCAGAGAGGGGAAAGACGCAGACATTAGAAGAGTGTGCACAGGCTTCCCTGGTGGGCCAGTGGCTGGGACTTCACCTTCCAGTGAAAGGTTGTGCGTTCGATCCCTGGTTGGGGAGCTCAGATTCCACATGCCTCAAGGCAAAACACACAGACATACACATACACACACAAAACAGAAACAGTATTGTAAGAAAAGATGGATGTCTGCTAACAATAGGAAAATAAAGATCAAAATAGAAAGTTATGTAAGATGAGTCAGAATTAGGAAGGAAAGGCCCTCTGAAGTGGTAAGAATGGAGGTAATACCTCTTCAGAAAGGTCAATATCCTGGTCATAGTGGCAGACATAGAAATGATGGGTACGGGCTGGGCATTGAATCTATTGATGTGTGATTCCAGGAGAGACTTTGGCATCCATCTAAAAGAACCAGTTTTGATTCTGGTGGAAAGTGAAAGTCCCTCAGTTGTGTCAGACTCTTTGCGAGTCCATGGAATTCTCCAGGCCAGAATACTGGAATGGGTAGCCTTTCCCTTCTCCAGGGGACCTTCCCAACCCAGGGATCTAGCCTAGGTTTCCTGCTTTGCAGGCAGTCCTTTACCAGCTGAGCCACAGGGGATCCCAAGAATACTGGAGCTATGAGGGAAGCCTCCAGTTCTGGTAGGGCGAGTTCCAATTCTAGTTTGGTCTGGCCATCAGGGTAGTAAAAGGTGCTCATGTCAGGGCTGAAAGTCATTTCAATGTCTTAGTTCCTTAAGAGAGAATTAATTGCTGAAACTATTGTTATTGTCATGGAGACCATTCCTTTTGCCTGATGTAGATTTTTTGGGGGTTTATGTTTAACCTAGACAACAAAAGGAATTTAATATATCTGAACCCTCTGTGGCTCAGACAGAAAGTAATCTGCCTGCAATGTAGCAGATGTGGGTTCGATCCCTGGGTCAGAAAGATCCCCCGGAGAAAGGGAATGGTAACCCACTCCAATATTCTTGCCTGGAGAATTCCATGGACAGAGGAGCCTGGTGGGCTATAGTCCATGGGGTTGCAAAGAGCTGGACGTGACTGAGTACACATGCACACATAACTAAACCACTTGTCTGTACACGTGAAAAACTACCACAACACTGTTAAGCAACTATGTTCCAATATAAAATACAAATTTTAAAAACTACAAAATTATTTAGCATGACTATGATACAAATCAGAGCAAAGCTCTTACTGGAATTGGTGTGGCTTGGTGTGTGCGTATCACACAACATCTTGCATCTTTGAGGAGGTGTGTGCAGTTGGATTTCCTCTGGCTGGGGCCATCTTTCCACGAATTCCTTTCTTGGCCATGTGTGTCTCCATATGATAACCATGAGCAGATGAACATCACCATCTCATGCATCAAAAAATAGATTGGCTCCTGATTTCTCATAAGATGTTGAAAGCAGCTAAAATTTAGTTTTGAAATGCAACCATTTGGTTCACAGCACTTGGCATTTTACAAAGGTGACGTTTTGTCCTTCCAAGAGTGCGCTGGGGAGATTTTTATGCTTGGAGGAGGTGGCCAGCACTTTGGTACTCTCACCTGTGTTGGAAATAGCATGAGGCCAGATGCACACTTGGGGATGGTGGGCACTAGCCAAGAACTCACCTGTGCTGCCATCCTTAGCTTCCAGATCAGTAGCCAACAAGCAATTACTGAAGATAAGAGTCACGATTTTCTTTTAACAGAGGTTGTTGCTTCCACCTGCATGTGGGTGGAAGGGAATCGTCACAGGTGGTGCAGTTGGCTTCCCTGTGGTGGGCTTGGTGCTCTCTGTGTGCAGCCAAGCAGGAGACAAGCCTCACTGACTCCATTTCTGACTCTTGCCTCTCTGCAAAAAGTGTCATCCTTCTGTGTCTTTAGGAGCTGAGTGGCAGCAACTCACAACCGTAGGTGGAGGGGGCTGGTTGTTTCTGGATTGCATTGATCTGATTTGGTTCTCCAGGTATTCTTGTAGGTGTGGTATTGTTTATAATACTGCTTCTTCAGTTTCTGATGCTGAAGGTAAATGGAGCACTTAATATCTACCTCCCAGCCCCAGCCTGCATCCAAGATCTGCTGATTGTGAACTTTCAGGGTAGGAACCTGGGGAGTTGTATATTTTATGGACACCTGTTTGTTGTACTCAGAAGAACCTGAGAAACAATGATTTTGTGAAAATTGCAAATTGATAGATCTTGCTAGTCAGATACTAAGATATATTTGCCCCTAAAATCCAGGAATCAAATCTTGTAGCCCTAAGTTTAAGAAGCCCAAGCCTACTTGTGCTTTTTATATTATCCTCTAAACAGACACCCCCACCTCTAACTTTTCTGGCAGTTCAGTTCAGTTCAGTCGCTCAGTAGTGTCCAGCTCCTTGAGACGCATGAACTGCAGCACGACAGGCCTCTGTGTCCATCACCAACTCCTGGAGCTTACTCAGACTCATGTCTGTTGAGTCGGTGATGCCATCCAACCATCTCATCCTCTGTCGTCTCCTTCTCCTTCTGCCTTCAATCCTTCCCAGCATCAGGGTCTTTTCCAATGAGTCAGCTCTTCCTATAAGGTGGCCAAAGTATTGTAGTTTCAGCTTCAGCATCAGTCCTTCCAATGAATACTCAGGACTGATTTCCTTTAGGATGGCCTGATTGGATCTTGCTGTCCAAGGGACTTTCAAGAGTCCCTCCAATACCACAGTTCAAAAGCATCAATTCTTTGGCATTCAGCTTTCTTCATATCCATACATGATGTGGGAATATCTTGGATAAGTGAAATCCAGAGGAAACCTAGAAAATAAACAGTAAAGTGCACCTCTGCTTCAAACTCCCTGCAGTATCACAGACATGCAGAGGCTCCATGAGCCTGCAGAGCTCTGCAGACTGTGTCCTTGCTTTTACAGCCTCTTCTAAAGACATGTGTGTGTGTATGCATGCATGCATGCTCAGACTTGTCTGACTCTTTGGGACTCCATGGATTGTAGTCTGCTGGACTCCTCTGACCATGGGATTTCCTGGAATCCCAGGATCCTGGAGCCCCAGGATCCTGGAGCAGGTTGCCCTTTCCTCCTCCAGGGGATCTTCCCCACCCAGGGATCAAACCTGTGTCTCTTACATCTCCTGCATTGTCAGATGGGTTCCTTACCACTGAGCCAGCTAGGAAGCCCAAAGAGCTACACACAGCAGAACAGTGCAGAGAAGGAGTGAGAGGAAGAGAGAGGCAGCGTTGCAGGTTGGGAAGCGTCATGCAGGTGAAGACCTGAACTTAGACCCCCAGTGGCCACTATCCAGTCATGTCCCCTGAGCGAGTCTCCCACTACCTTATTAGTGGTGGGTATCATATTTACGTGCCAGATTTCAGGTGGGGATGGAAGAAAATCATGCAAATGAATGTTGTGTTCTAATAGAAAGGGTTGCCTTTCATTTCCACCCCACAGCTCCACTTAAAACACACAATGAAAACCTAATAGAAGTTGGCCTTGACCCCCACTGTTTGAGGGGAACAGTCATGTGCAGTGAAGCTGTTCTTGGTTCCCACCAGCTTCTGGGGGTTCTGGCAGACAGGAATGGGTTAGAGACAGAGAGACCTATGAGACAAGGAATGGGGACAGTGAAATACTAGTCAGCATTCGAAAGAGAGGAGCTGCAAAGCCACAAAAAGACATGGGGGAACCTCAAATGCATATTATGATGTGAAAGAAGTCAGTCTGAAAAAAGCTATGTACCGTATGATTCCAATTTTATGACATGCTGGAGAAAAACAGTACTGTGGAGACGTTAGTAAAGATTGGTGGTGGCCAGGGGCTTGGGGAGGGAGGGATGAACAGGTGGAGCACAGAGGATGTTAGCTGGTGAAACACTCTGTACAATCCTGTCATGGTGGGTACATGTCACAATCCATTTGCCCACACCCATAGGATGTGTATTAGCATAACCCAAACCCATAGAATGTACATTAACCACGGAAAGTCCTCTCACCATTGTTGAAAATAGCACAGGAGTTGGGAGGCCAGATGCACACTTAGGAATGTTGGCCAAGAGCCAAGAACTCACCTGTGCTGCCATCTGTAGCTTCCAGATCAGTAGCCAACAAGCAATTACCGAGAATAAGAGTCACGATTTTCTTCTAACAGAGGTCGCTTGCCTCCTGCATGTGGGCAGACGGGAATCATCACAAGTGGTGCAAGGCTTGGGGCTCTCTGTGTGCAGTCAAGCAGGAGAGGAGCCATTGCTTTGCCAAAGAAACATTACTTTGCCAACAACGGTCCCAAAAGTCACAGCTATGGTTTTTCCAGTAGTCATGTATGAATGTGAGAGTTGGCCCATAAAGAAAGCTGAGCGCTAAAGAACTGGTGATTTGGAACTGTGGTGTTGGAGAAGACTCTTCAGAGTCCCTTGGACAGCAAGGAGACCAAACTAGTCCATTCTAAAGGAAATCAGTCCTGGGTGTTCATTGGAAGGACTGATGCTGAACCTGAAACTCCAATACTTTGGCCACCTGATGCAAAGAACTGATTCATTGGAAAAGACCCTGATGCTGGGAAAGATTGAAACATAAAGAAAGCTGAGCGCTAAAGAACTGGTGATTTGGAACTGTGGTGTTGGAGAAGACTCTTCAGAGTCCCTTGGACAGCAAGGAGACCAAACTAGTCCATTCTAAAGGAAATCAGTCCTGGGTGTTCATTGGAAGGACTGATGCTGAACCTGAAACTCCAATACTTTGGCCACCTGATGCAAAGAACTGATTCATTGGAAAAGAGCCTGATGCTGGGAAAGATTGAAAGCAGGAGGAGAAGGGGATGACAGAGGATGAGATGGTTGGATGGCATCACTGACTCAATGGACATGGGTTTGGGTGGACTCTGGGAGTTGGTGATGGACAGGGAGGCCTGACATGCTGCAGTCTGTGGGGTTTCAGAGTTGGACACGACTGAGCGATAAACTGAACTGAACTCTTAGAACGCACTACTCCAAGAGCCCTAATGTACACTGTGGACTCAGTGATGATGATCTGATCATGTAGGTTCATCAGCTGTGACAGGGTGCTGCTGATGGGGAAGGCTATGCTTATCTGAAGGCAGGGTATGCAGGAGACCTCTCTGCACTCTCTCCTCAAGGTTTCTGTGGTTTGAAAACGTCTCTAAAGTATCAAATTTACTAATTAAAAAATAAGAGAGAAAATGGGGTGTGGCTACCGATGATCTGCTGTTTCAGGTGGACCAGCAGGCACAGCATACAGAGATGGACGAGGGGTGGCAGCCAGCCCGAATGTCTCATGGTTGTCCTAAAAGAAAAAAAATGGTCAGTTTTATATTAACTATCTTTACAAATTAGGTTACTCTACTTCCCCCATATATACTAACAGTAAGGAACAAACAGATGTATATCCTGTGGGATTTTTCTTTGGAAGAGTAGTGAAAATCTCTTTTCAGTCCAACTCTACTTTCTGTCAGGAGGGAAAACATCAGTGTGGGTGATACACAGGGAAAAGCAACCTGAATTTAACAAGTAGATTTACTCAGGAAAGTACTTTGCTTTCATATGCTGGCAGTTAAGGCTAACTGTTGGAAAGTGAAGGGAAGCTGTCCAAAAAAGGAATATGTTAAAATAGGTAGAAGAGAGAAAGAGAGATGAGGAGAGATTAAAAGTCAAAGTTTCGGTGATTTAGGAAAGAAATATATTAACGGTGGGTGAAGTAGTGGGATGCAGTAGGAAGAATAATTGATTTGAGAAGTACATTTCTTTCACGACCCCCCTGGATCACTTAGGCTATGGCCTGAGATGAAGGATCACCTGTTGCATTCTTTGTGAAATTCACGTGAGCTCTTTTGCAGTTTGGAATCACTGTTTCTGCAGCAGGAGTCAGATTTCCCATGTCTACTTCCAGCTTTTTGGGGTACTTTAGGAGAAAGATGTGTTTCCTCAGGGAATTTTTAAGCCCTTACATATATTGAAGTAATGAGTTTTAGACATTGTGAAAGTCCAGCATTATCCATGTATTTATTGTTGAAGAATGGATTTTTATTTGAGTCAAAAATATGTATTTGCTTCTTGCTTTCTTTAGTTTTCAACCTGTTGTTCTGAATTAAGTTTGAAATGAAATTCAATTTTAAAACTCTGGACCACTGGAAAGAATAGATTCCAAAGAACAACAATAGCTCTTAGTGACCGTATCTTTTAAACATATGTATAACTTTGTCACCTTGCTATATAGCAGAAATTGATACAATACTGTAATTCAGCTATCTGAAGTTCAGTTCAGTTGATCAGTCGTGTCCGACTCTTTGCGACCTCATGAATCACAGCACACCAGGCCTCCCTGTCCATCACCATCTCCTGGAGTTCACTCAGACTCACGTCCATCCAGTCCGTGATGCCATCCAGCCATCTCATCCTCGGTTGTCCCCTTCTCCTCCTGCCCCCAATCCCTCCCAGCATCAGAGTCTTTTCCAATGAGTCAACTCTTCGCATGAGGTGGCCAGAGTACTGGAGTTTCAGCTTTAGCATCATTCCTTCCAAAGAAATCCCAGGGCTGATCTCCTTCAGAATGGACTGGTTGGATCTCCTTGCAGTCCAAGGGACTCTCAAGAGTCTTCTCCAACACCACAGTTCAAAAGTATCAATTCTTGGGTGCTCAGCCTTCTTCACAGTCCGACTCTCACATCCATACATGACCACAGGAAAAACCATAGCCTTGACTAGATGGACCTTAGTTGGCAAATACTTCAGTTTAAAAATGATAACAAATATATTTACAGCTGTTGACCCACTTTCCCCTAATGTGGGGATGCTCAGGCCAAAAGTTGTGAGGAGGAACACAGGAGCGTCCATCTTAGATTTCCTTGAACAAATCAAGATGGGTGACACTGGGTCAAGGCTGAGCCACAGATAGACTGTCCCAGTTACTTAGATGAATTTAGTCTTTTTTTGGGGGGGGAATATATTTTTTAATTAATTTATTTTAATTGGAGTCTAATTATTTTATAGTATTGTAGTGGTTTTTGCCTACATTGACATGAGTCAGCCACAGGTGTACATGTGTTCCCCATCCTGAGCCCCCCTCCTACCTCCCTCCCCATCCCATCCCTCAGGGTCATCCTAGTGTACCAGCTCTGAGCACCCTGCCTGCCTCATGCATTGAACCTGGACTGGCGATCTGTTTCACATATGATAATATACATGTTTTAATGCCATTCTCCCAAATCATCCCCTCCTCACCTTTTCCCACAGAGTCCAAAAGACTGTTCTATACATCTGTGTCTCTTGCTGTCTCGCATATAGGGTCATCATTTCCATCTTTCTAAATTCCATATATGCGAGTTAGTATGCTGTATTGGTAGAGAAGGAAATGGCAACGCACTCCAGTGTTCTTGCTTGGAGAATCCCAGGGACAGCGGAGCCTAGTGGGCTGCCGTCTATGGGGTCGCACAGAGTCCGACACGACTTAGCAGCAGAAGCAGCAGCATACTCCATTGGTGTTTTTCTTTCTGGCTTACTTCCCTCTGTTTAATAGGCTCCAGTTTCATCCACCTCATTAGAAGTGATTAAGATGTATTCTTTTTAATGGCTGAGTAATACTCCCTTGTGTATATTACCACAGCAGCTTTCTTATCCATTCATCTGCTGATGGACATATAGGTTGCTTCCATGTCCTGACTATTATAAACAGTGCTACGATGGACATTGGGGTACATGTGTCTCTTTCAGTGCTGGTTTCCTCGGTGTGTATGCCCAGCAGTGGGATTGCTGGGTCATATGGCAGTTCTATTTCCAGTTTTTTAAGGAATCTCCACACTGTTCTTCATAGTGGCTGTACTAGTTTGCATTCCCACCAGCAGTGTAAGAGGGTTCCCTTTTCTCAACTCCCTCTCCAGCATTTATTGTTTGTAGACTTTTTAGTCTTAATAGAGAAGTGGGGATCCAGTGAAAGTCATTTAGGAAGAAGAGCTGTTATGATGGCTCATTGATGTAGAAGACAGACCATGAAGAAGAGGGCCAGGAGGCAGGTGTGAGCCTGACATCTTATTCTGTACCGGTGAGTGTGTGCATTCGCTCAGCTCTTTGTGACTCCATGGACTGTAGCCCGCTGGACTCCTCTGCTCATGGGATTTCCCAGGCAAGACTACTGGAGTGGGTTGCCATTTCCTGCCCCAGGGGATCTTTCTGACCCAGATCGAACTCATGACTCTTGCATCTCCAGCACTGGCAAGAGAGTTCTTTACCACTAGTGCCACCTGAGAAGCCCCGTTCAGCTCCAGAATCCCTGGTTTATAAATCAGTGGGTCTCTAACTTTCCAGCCACATGTTGGTGCTGTGTCATTTGGGTGCCATCTTTGATAACATGAGAAGCTCCTGTGCCTATTGAGCAGTTTATAGTTTTTCTAAAATTAACTTTTGGATGCTCATCTATACCCAAATTTATTTTCATCCAAAACCAAAGAAAAAAAATCTTTTAAAACAGAAATTATGACCAGCTTGCATCAAAACATTATTTTTGTTACATTTAGCATTTTCCTTTGCTTCAGCCAAACCCTAGGACCATTTCACCGCTCCCCTGCCTGTGGTTTCCGGCCCCTCTGTGTCATTGTTCCCATAGTAGAAATAAGTGTGTTTGTGATTTTGCAAAGTGTCTCCTCTTTGATTCCTTCAGAATGTCTCAGTCCCTAAGAGATGCTCAGGAAATATTAATACATATTGAACAATTGAAATGTACTAGGCTGATGTTACTCTTGCCTGGAAAATCCCATGGATGGAGGAGCCTGGTGGGCTGCAGTCCGTGGGGTCACTAAGAGTCGGACACGACGGAACGACTTCCCTTTCACTTTTCACTTCCATGCATTGGAGAAGGCAATGGCAACCCACTCCAGTATTCTTGCCTGGAGAATCCCAGGGATGGGGGAGCCTGGTGGGCTGCCGTCTCTGGGGTCGCACAGAGTCGGACACGACTGAAGTGACTTAGCAGCAGCAGCAGCAGGCTGATGTTACAGAGCCATTATCCATTGTAAAAAGAAGAGAATAAAAGGGCCTCAGGTAGGCAACAAGTTGTGAGCTGGTTCTGTGCATGCCTGAGATGGGAACTGACTGCTGCCATTTATGGGTCAAGTGCATTTTATAAAATATCTCATTTAATTGAGTCCTTATGATAACCCTCTGCAGCAGGTTCTTAATCTCACTTTTAAAGACTCTTTTTTTTAGAGCAGTTTTTGATTTACAGCAGATTGAGGGGAAGGTACAGCGATTTCCTATGTACCCCCGGTGCTCACATATGCACGGCTTCCTGCCTTGACAGCAGCCCCACCAGGCGAGACTGGCCCTCAAACCCAGAAACCTTGCTGACGCACCACACTGCTGCCAAAGCTTAGCCTCTGCTCAGTGATGCTAAGCAGAATCATGGAGACAAGTTTTGCATGACGTACACAGAAGT
Source organism: Madoqua kirkii (assembly GCA_006408675.1). Classification (NCBI taxonomy): domain Eukaryota; kingdom Metazoa; phylum Chordata; class Mammalia; order Artiodactyla; family Bovidae; genus Madoqua; species Madoqua kirkii. The sequence continues at coordinate 42,696 of SJYC01034859.1, forward strand.
AGCTTGATTGCTTTGTCAGGCCAAGGGGACCACATCAACTTAATGCCCTCAAGCCTGTATGTCCCCTCTGGAGCAGGTAGTGAGGTGTCTTACAGTGTTCAAGGAGCCCCGTGTGGTCAGCTCGGGGATGTTCTTCTGATTGGCCGGTGTGAGATAATTGAGAGTCAGCATCATCAACCTTCTGGTTCCCACCAGCCCTGGTCTTGTGGATGTAGGAGTACTTTCTGTGGCTGTCCTTGACCTTCTGTTGACAGATGTTGTCATCCTCTGCGCACTCTCTGTGTAGAACAGAGAGCTCCAGCCGCTCCCAGACCAGCAGGTTCTGCACAGCGATCTATTGCTGAATTAGGTCTGCTGAGCCAGGATGGCTTCATGGGCAAGACAGTTACCACTGTCCCTGTTGCTGCCCAGCAGCTCCTGCTTCTGCCCTGAGATTCCCCCACTGTCATCATTAAACAGGTGGCGCTAGTGGTAAAGAGCCCTGCTCCCACTGTAGGAGACTAAGAGATGTGGGCTCAGTCCTTGGGGTGGGAAGATCCCTGAAGGAGGGCACAGCAGCCCACTCCAGCATTCTTTCCAGGAGAATCCCATGGACAGGGAAGCCTGGCGGGCTACAACCCAAAGGGTTGCAAAGAGTTAGACATAACTGAAGCAACTTAGCATGTGTAAATACAGACAGTAACATATGTACATGCAAGTACATAAAATAGGTACACAACATGTGATGTATTTGGCAAAGGTGAGATCATGTGAGTACCAGGCGTAACACCAAGTACTTGTGTGACTTTTGATCAATCCCTATACCTTTGATTCCTGATCTAGAAAATAAGATATGGCTACATTTTAACCATTACTATATAACAAGTGAATGTGTGCTGTATGTGAACAAAATAAATTGCAATGTTTGTGGCACTGTAGATGAGCAGAGGGTAAAAGAGTCTTGGTGGGTGGTAGCTATCCAGGTAAGAGGCAGGATACAATGGGTCAAATGCAAAGACATGAGCATAAAGAATAAAAGTGGGATGCTAAGTGAATATTAAGTTCAGTCTCTCCAGAGAAAGCCATTATGATGTTTATCATGACAAACTCTACCAGAGGAAAATGAGGGCTGAAGCCAGTTAGAAAGACAGCCTTCTCCCACCTGACAAATATCTGTGCCCGCCTGTAATCAGTGAGATTTCCCATCAAGTGTGCAGGTGCGGCTGGAGACACTCCAGGTGTCTTCATTGTTTAGCAGCATGTCTTTTTTTCTTTTAGTTTCTTAGAACAAAATTATGTAACCCATTTTTATAGCTATTGAATTATAACTAATCATGTTGACTATTCATTGAGTAATTGTATAGATCAGTTATCCTGGTAGATGCTGGCAAGGATCCTTTCATTTCCCCTTGACGTTTATGGAGGTTCTGGATTTGTGTCAGTTTGCAGCTCTAGGGGCTTCCCAGGTGGTGGTAGGGCTAAAGAACCCGCCTGCCAGTGCAGGTAGATATAAGAGATTTTTTTTAGAGCAGTTTTTGATTTACAGCAGATTGAGGGGAAGGTACAGCGATTTCCTATGTACCCCCGGTGCTCACATATGCACGGCTTCCTGCCTTGACAGCAGCCCCACCAGGCGAGACTGGCCCTCAAACCCAAAAACCTTGCTGACGCACCACACTGCTGCCAAAGCTTAGCCTCTGCTCAGTGATGCTAAGCAGAATCATGGAGACAAGTTTTGCATGACGTACACAGAAGTAGCTTGATTGCTTTGTCAGGCCAAGGGGACCACATCAACTTAATGCCCTCAAGCCTGTATGTCCCCTCTGGAGCAGGTAGTGAGGTGTCTTACAGTGTTCAAGGAGCCCCGTGTGGTCAGCTCGGGGATGTTCTTCTGATTGGCCGGTGGTGAGATAATTGAGAGTCAGCATCATCAACCTTCTGGTTCCCACCAGCCCTGGTCTTGTGGATGTAGGAGTACTTTCTGTGGCTGTCCTTGACCTTCTGTTGACAGATGTTGTCATCCTCTGCGCACTCTCTGTGTAGAACAGAGAGCTCCAGCCGCTCCCAGACCAGCAGGTTCTGCACAGCGATCTATTGCTGAATTAGGTCTGCTGAGCCAGGATGGCTTCATGGGCAAGACAGTTACCACTGTCCCTGTTGCTGCCCAGCAGCTCCTGCTTCTGCCCTGAGATTCCCCCACTGTCATCATTAAACAGGTGGCGCTAGTGGTAAAGAGCCCTGCTCCCACTGTAGGAGACTAAGAGATGTGGGCTCAGTCCTTGGGGTGGGAAGATCCCTGAAGGAGGGCACAGCAGCCCACTCCAGCATTCTTTCCAGGAGAATCCCATGGACAGGGAAGCCTGGCGGGCTACAACCCAAAGGGTTGCAAAGAGTTAGACATAACTGAAGCAACTTAGCATGTGTAAATACAGACAGTAACATATGTACATGCAAGTACATAAAATAGGTACACAACATGTGATGTATTTGGCAAAGGTGAGATCATGTGAGTACCAGGCGTAACACCAAGTACTTGTGTGACTTTTGATCAATCCCTATACCTTTGATTCCTGATCTAGAAAATAAGATATGGCTACATTTTAACCATTACTATATGACAAGTGAATGTGTGCTGTATGTGAACAAAATAAATTGCAATGTTTGTGGCACTGTAGATGAGCAGAGGGTAAAAGAGTCTTGGTGGGTGGTAGCTATCCAGGTAAGAGGCAGGATACAATGGGTCAAATGCAAAGACATGAGCATAAAGAATAAAAGTGGGATGCTAAGTGAATATTAAGTTCAGTCTCTCCAGAGAAAGCCATTATGATGTTTATCATGACAAACTCTACCAGAGGAAAATGAGGGCTGAAGCCAGTTAGAAAGACAGCCTTCTCCCACCTGACAAATATCTGTGCCCGCCTGTAATCAGTGAGATTTCCCATCAAGTGTGCAGGTGCGGCTGGAGACACTCCAGGTGTCTTCATTGTTTAGCAGCATGTCTTTTTTTCTTTTAGTTTCTTAGAACAAAATTATGTAACCCATTTTTATAGCTATTGAATTATAACTAATCATGTTGACTATTCATTGAGTAATTGTATAGATCAGTTATCCTGGTAGATGCTGGCAAGGATCCTTTCATTTCCCCTTGACGTTTATGGAGGTTCTGGATTTGTGTCAGTTTGCAGCTCTAGGGGCTTCCCAGGTGGTGGTAGGGCTAAAGAACCCGCCTGCCAGTGCAGGTAGATATAAGAGACGCGGGTTTGATCCCTGAGTCAGGAAGATCCCCTGGAAGATGGCATGAGAACCTATTACACATTCTTGCCTGGAGAATCTCATGGACAGAGGAGCCTGGCAGGCTACAATCTTAGGGTTGCACAGAGTCAGACATGACTGAAGCGGCTTAGCACGTACACACACAGCTCTATATTGAATCACTGGAGCTTTATAGCAATGAAATCACTCACTTTGAAACTGATGATGTGCTATAGATCAGCATTTGTGTACACCTATGAATTGGATATTAGCTTATATTTCTACCATCTCATTTTCATCATCCATAAAGGTAAAACCTACCATCAATTTTACGGGCAATTTTAAATACAACCTTCTTTTTTTGTGTTGTAATTCTATTATGTGCATTAGAGAAATTTTTCCCTACTCTGTCTTCAAAGAGCTTACATTACCAAAAAAAAAGTTATTTTGATAGAGCAGAATGCTGTGTCAATAGCTCCAAGTCTGGTACCACCGAGATTCCAGAAGCACCATTATTACTAATGTCTTAGACCACTAATTCTAGACAGAAAAGCTCAATAGGAGCAGACAATGACATTGGCCTATTTTCAGAACACTCACAGAAGTACTTGGCTTGGGGAGCTGGAAAAACAAAGCAGCGAGGTGAAGGGGCTCAACACTCTCTTCTGAATAAAGGATATTTCCAATGGCTTTAATTGCACCAACAGCAGATGCTTCCTATGGAAGGTTAATTTGCAAAAACATGAAATAAAATAAACCTACTCATGAACATTTGCTCGTCTAAGTCCCATTTAAAACTGAACATCAGAGGACACTCAATTGATGCTGTGGGGATCAGGAAATAATGTGTGTGTTTTCTGCAGAGTTGTTTTATTGAAGCATCGCTTGATGGTTCACATTCTGATGGGCAGCCAGACACCCATTAAGATCTCTTCCCTAAAGGGTACAATTGCACATTCAAATACTGATCAATAAGACAGTAAGGCTTTGATTTTGCTCACAGTCAGGTCCGCCGTTTGCCATGTGTTATCTAAGAGTCATTTGCATCATATTGGATATAATAATTGCTGGCATTATCAGGTGGAATATTCTAACAGAGAGTTCATGATATCAGGCACTAAGCTCCTGAGAGAGAAGGTAGGTTTGGGAAACCACAGACGCTTTGCTGTTGGCTGCCAAACAGTGTTTTGGCGGATCACTGTCACAGAACTCTGTCAGAAGTACTCTTTTGTGGACAATAAAAAACGCAAATGGCCATTCACTCATGGAGTAATGCTCGCTTTGGATGGGTTGTAAAATGTAACATGTCATAAACATTAAATGATCAGCCTTATTTACATGGCCTTAGCTTCAGTTACTCACTGACTATTGAAGGTGTTTTCAGTGGGTTGTGTAGACGTGTTTCTTGTTTGCACATTGCTGTTGTGGGTGACTAAACCTTGTCTTTCCTGATATGGAAGATGTAGGTTGGAACACTACCATATCCATTCAAGAAAGGAGGGTGCCTAGGTGACACAGTTGCTGCTGGTAGGTCTCATTTCAGAGGATCAGGCACCTAGAGCAGCTGGGCCAGCCCAAAGGCATGAGGGCTGCTACCAGGCAGACCCCACTGCGTCACATTCAGGGATTTCTCGCTATCCGAGATCCCAGGCCTCTCATCCCGGTCAACCTCTGCTAATTTCACCCACATGCACTCATGAACTCCAAGTGTGTTGTCAGTCTGTTCAAAGGGGAGTTTCTCTCCACACCAGCATCTGGCTTTGAACTTCCTTTCCTGTCTCATGCACCGGCTTGGAACTGGTGGCCATCCCTCATCATATGGACTCACACCTCAGCCCGCCTGTGAGTTGCCCTCTGCATTCTGCTCCTCCCAACTTCTGGGCAAGAGTTTGCTCTGGCATGTTGTCTAGATGTGTAATTACGTGTAAGTGACACATCAAACCATTGCACACACTTTGGTCACTAGAGCTGACCCTATCCAGGCACCTGTAGGAAGAAAACTTCCAGTTGAACTCATATGGAACCTGTTTGCAAATTGTGGGGCAACAAGACAGCTCTTACCTTATGCAATATTGCTGCTGCTGCAGTCGCTTCAGTCATGTCTGACTCTGACCCCCTAGATGGCAGCCCACTAGGCTCCTCTGTCCCTGGGATTCTCCAGGCAAGAACACTGGAGGGGTTGCCATTTCCTTCTCCAGTGCATGAAAGTGAAAAGTGAAAGTGAAGTCGCTCAGTCATGCCTGACTCTTAGCGACCCCATGGACTACAGCCTACCAGGCTCCTCTATCCATGGAATTTTCCAGGCAAGAGTACTGGAGTGAGTTGCCATTTCCTTCTCTGTATACAATGCTAGAGGAAGGAAAAAAAAAAAAAAGGCCTGACCTAGTCTGAGGATTCTGAGTGAATAGTATTGTGCAGTAGTAAGCAAGCCATGGAAATTGTCTTCAGAAAGAATAATGAAGTGATTTTGCAGAGCCTTTAAAACATTGTTGATGCTGTTTAAGGTAACAACCAGGAGACCTATCTGGGAAAAAATGCTGTCATTGTTTGTAAGTCAAGAGGATGAACAGTATTTTGTGTGTGTGTGTGTGTGTGTGTGTGTGTCTTAACTTTGCCCAGTAGTTTTCTCCTATGAACTTGGAGGTCTTCAAGAAGTCCCCTGGCTTTAATATTTCTTTTCTAAGCACTCATTTTCCTCAACAGA
>SJYC01034860.1:0-23059 GCA_006408675.1 Madoqua kirkii
GTTTTCCTCTATGTCTTTGCATTGATCACTGAAGAAGACTTTCTTATGTCTTCTTGCTATCCTTTGGAATTCTGCATTCAGATGCTTATATCTTTCCTTTTCTCTTTTGCTTTTTGCCTCTCTTCTTTTCACAGCTATTTCAATTCTGAATTCTGTGCAATAAAAATAAAAGGAAGACTATTCTCCCGCATGAGAGACAGCTGAGTGCACTGAGCAATTCAGTGCTTTCTGTTAACCAGCAGTGACTTTTTTTGTGTGTGTGTCCTTTTAGAGTATGAAACTCACCAAGTGCCCCATTATAATGATAAATACCAAGTAAAGCTTCCTTCATGAGGTGAAAGTGGCTGCAGGGCGCATCCTTATTTTTGAGACATTTGACATAGGGTTAAATTTTCACTGACAATAAGTCATGATGCTTTTTCTCCTATACTGTGAAGTTAGGCACACCTGTTTGAATAAGTCGTACAGGTGCTAAGCCTCTTGGTTGGCACTGAGAAACTTTTTTTTTTTTCTCTTCTCACAGTGAAAATCAGCTCAGAAATGGAGGTAAGGGAAAAACAAGGCTTATGGGAAAAAGAAAACATTTAGCAATAGGAAGGGAAAAACATCCTTTCTGCATCTTATGAGATACTTTCTTTAAAGAGAGAAAAATCTTTTGTGTAAGTGTCTAAGAGTTAAACCGTATGGAGCTTTCATTCTGCATTGTGCAATTATCAGAAGAGAGCCCCGCCTCTAATGAGAAATAGAAATCTAACTCTTTGTAAAGAATTTGCTTTTTTTTTTTTTCCTTTTTGTATGGATCACCAAGATGGAAACTTCCAAACTGAGTTTCCTTGCTCCTGCCGAGGCTGGAATTGAAATTTCTTTTCACAATGATGGAGCTGCGGGAGAGGTATCAGCCTCTCAGTCTGCAGACTGAGGGGAGCAGCATGGTGCTGACTCAGACTGACTTGCTATGGATTTCCTTTCAGCAAATTAAAATCTACCTCCCTGGGCTAGTCGAAAAAGAGGATGCCCTCACATTTTGCTGTATCTTACCAGGGTACCACTGGCATCCACCTCTCTCAAAACAATCCTTTTCAAAAGTTTTTTTCTTTTTTTTTCAGATTTGAAAGATTGTTTTTAAGATTTGTTTGTGTTTCAAACTTTCTTTCCTGAGAAAGGGAAAACCAGCATGCATGGGTCGATGAAGGGCAGAATTGAAAACGGCAGTTTGTTTTCTGGAGAGAAAGATCTTGGACTGTGATGGTAAAACTGGTTCACCATCTCAATGGAAGAAAAATGGGATGGGGGTGATTTAATTGACACTTTCATTTTTTCGGCTCTGTTAAGTCATCTGCTGTATGTGGCTAGATGCTGGGGCAAATACAGAAATGAATAAGGGGAGATCTGGTGCTGATTAATTTTATGTGTCAACTTGACTAGCCCATGGGATGCCCAGATAACGGGCTAACCTTTATTTCTGGATATGTGTGAAATATTGACATTTGTCTCTTTGTTATTTTTTCATTTTTGATATTTTATTTATTTATTTTTTCAATCTTTGATGCCATCTGCTTCCAGCATTAAAAAAAAATTATTGGAGCATTATTGATTTACAAAGTTGTATTTGTTTTAGGTGCACAGCAAAGTGATTCGGTTATACACATTCTTCTATAGATGCTTTTCTCATATGGGTTATTCAGAATATTTAGTAAAGTTCTTTGTACTGTACATTAGGTCCTTGTTGACTGTCTGTCTTATGAATAGTAGTGTGTATATGTTAATCCTAAACTCATGCTTTCTCTCTCCCCCACATTTCCCCTTTGGTAACCATTAGTTTATTTTCTATATCCATTAGTTTAAGTAAGTTCATATGTATCATTTTTTAAATTAGATTCCACATATGAATGATACCGTATGATATTCCTTTCTCAGAGATAATAGATGGTAGATAATAGATAATCTCTAGGTCAGTTCGTATTGCTGCAAATACCATTATTTCATTTTTCATGGCTGAGTAATATTCTTTTGTATATATGTACCACATTTTCTTTATTCATTCCTGTCAGTAGACATTTAAGTTGCTTCCTTGTCTTCACTATTGTAAATAATGCTGCAGTGAACACTGGGGTGCATGTATCTTTCAAATTATTATTATTATTTCAGATATAAGCTCAGGAGTGGGATTGCAGGGTCATATGATAGTTCTGTTTTTAGGGTTTAAGGAGCCTCCATACTGTTCACCATAGTGGCCTTACCAATTTCCATTCCCACCAACAATGTAGGAGGGTTCCATTTTCTCCACACCCTCTCCAGACTTTATTGTTTGTGGACTTTTTAAATGATGGCCATTCTGACTGGCATGAGGTGATATCTTTGTTGCTTTGCTTTGCATTTCTCTGATAACTGGTGATGCTGATCATCTTTTCCTGTGCTTTTTGGCCATCTGTATGTCTTCTTTGGGAAAATATCTGTTCAAAACTTTTGCCCATTTTTGATTGGGTTGTTTGTTGTTATTGGTGGTAGTGGTGATTTTTTGGATATGGAACTGCGTGAGATTGATCACTTACTATTTTGAACATTAATCCCATGTAGGTTGCTGCATTTGCAAACATTTCCTTCCATTCTGTGGGGAGATGGGATTCTGAATGGCTAGACTCAGGAAAGCACAGGGCACTCCCCACAGCAGGCGGGCTTTAGGCAGCCTCTTGAGAGCCTGCATGGATGGAAAATTAGAGAGCTGAACTCACTCATGCCGCCTGAGCATGGAGTGGGGATGCTGACTTTCTCCTACCTCGGTCACCTAGTTCTCAGATTCCTAGAACCACACCACCCGCTTCCTTGAGTCTCCAGCTTGTGGCCAGCAGACCATGGGATTTCTCAGCCTGCGTGACTGGTTTCTTTGCTCTGCAGATCCTGTCTAGTACAGACCTGCTCCAGGTCTCAAAGTGGCATTAAGTACTGCTTGTGATGTAGAAAGAAGTCACTGTGATATCTGCATGTAGGAAGCACTCTTTCTCTTGATAGGAAGGAACTCTGCTTCACTAGATTCTGCCAATTGAAATCTTTATCAAAACTTATGAAAATTAGAAGGGATATAGCATGAGTGTTCAAATACAAAAATAATGATAATCACTAATATTTATTATATGGAGTCTATTTATATGTACCATAAACACTAAGTGTTTTAGAAAATTGTCTATTAATGAGTCTCGCCATCTGTGTGGCACTTTCATTGCTAAGGAAGAGATGCTTGGTTTTGAAGACACCATTGACCGGGAAAGAAAAATCAGCTATAGATGCCCTTGGACTAGCTGGTGAAGGCTAGAGATGAGGTGACTACTTGGCTAGGAACTGGGAACAAGTCTCTTCCATGAAAGTCGTTTCAGTTCCAGGTTTTTCAGAGATCACTGAGAAGACAAGTGATCTTGTCTTGGAAATGTCTTCAGTGGTGATGTGTGATATTGATTGTCAGAATTTTTTTAGTCTGAAGCCACCTCGATGCTTGGTTAAATGAATAATAGAAGAGGAGGAAAAGATGAAAAAAAATGCTAGAAAAGGCATCTCTGGCTCCTGGAGCTTGAAAGCAAGGTCAAAGATTTTATATTTGGCAGAGTGTTTTGGAAGTGGGTTGGGGAGCGTACAAGAGTTTAATTAACAGGGATTATTAAATTGCATGAGTGTAAGAGATAAAGAATCTTAAATTGCATTGGGGTGGCAAAATGGAGAAATAGGCAAAAAAAAAATGTGCCAGGGAGAGCAAAATATAATTTCCTCGGCTTTATAATCAGTGAGCCTAAGAGATTATTTCAGGGACATGGAGTCTTCAAGGTAATTAAGACACAGCAAAAAGATAAAACACAGAAAGGCTCTGTGAATTTGTAAGGCTATCAGAACATTGCCAAAGAAGAAAGAAATAAAAAGTGAAGCCACTCGGTTGTGTCCAACTGTTTGTGACCCCATGGATTGAAGCCTGCCAGATTCCTCTATCCATGGGATTTTCCAGGCAAGTGTACTGGATGGGTTGCCGTTTCCTTCTCTAGAATATCTTATCAACCCAGGAGCTCTTTACCATCTGAACTACCAGGGAAGCCACAAACATTGCCAGCTTCTAGGAAATATGTATCCTCATGACATCTTGAGAAGCAAGTATGCTGTGTTTTCTCCTTGACCTCAGAAATACCTTCTGCTTTCCACAGAAACCACTCTACTGTTTCTAAGTGAAAAAAGGGACTGAAAAGAGTTAATTAATCAAAATCACAATACAAGTGATAAAAATGTCAAAGAAATATGTGGGTGCATATTTTAAAGTCTAAAAGTTCTTTGCAGCTAGAGAAAAAAATGAGAAAAAAGCTAGTGTTAATCATTCAGTCATGCCCTACTCTTTGCGACTCCATGGACTGCAGCCCACCAGGCTCCTCTGTCCATGGAAGTCTTCAGGCAAGAATACTGGAGTGGGTTGCTATTTCTTTCTCCAGAAGCTAGAGAAACCCTTAGCTAAAGAGCTTAAGTTCTCATAGATAGCTAAAAAGCCATGAGATCATAGTGTTATCACAGTAAATGATTCTACACTGCTCATCTGTACTCTGTATAGTTGTATTTTGACCATAATCATTAACTGTACTGTAAAAGTATTCTTTGCCTGTATAATATTAGTTTGTTATGATTTTCATAGTCTTCATTGATATGTTACCAACATTTTGTTAGTAAAATGCCTGTCTTAAATAATGAAAATGGAACAATCAGATTATAACACAGAGCAGAGTGCAAAAGAGGAGGCAGCTTCTTTAATAGGGAAGGATCGGAGAAGAGAAAATGGTTTTGAGGGGACAAAGTTGTTTTGTTAAACTGTTAGGAGGGATGGAAGGGCATTTTGAAGTGAGAATGATCATTAAATAATAACCTGGAAAATGTACAGAGCATTTCAGGGCATTAACATGCAGTTCAGCAAGGCTGGGTGGTAGAAGATGATCCTAGGAAGGAAGATTAGAGTTAGGTTGAGTATTAGTATAGAAGTTGGAGCGATAACCTGTAGAAATGTGAAGACTTTGAAAAGTGCTTTTGTAGAATTACGTAACAGTATATGTACTTATGGGGCTTCCCCCGAGACAGCACCAAAGCATCCACCTGCAATGCGGGAGACACAGGAGACTCAGCTTTTATCCCTGGGTCTGGAAGATCCCCTGGAGGAGGAAATGAGAATGCACTCCAATACTCTTGCCTGGGAAACCCCTTGGATAGAGGAGACTGGTGGGCTACAATCCTTGGGGTCCCAGTGAGTCAGACATGACTGATCATGTATACATATGCATACATATATGTACTTATATTGCCCCCAAAAGCATTCTGTATATCTTTCCCATCTGCTCAGCTCATAGTCAAACTCCAACATCCACAGGTAACCAATTTTATTTGTTTTTCATGGGTATCCTTTCAAAGGCTCTTTATGCAAAGATAAACGTACATTATTATTTCCCACCCTTTTACACAAAAGGTAGCATGTAGGAAACTTCATACATGTTTCCTGTTTTGCTTTTTTTTCCCTTAAAATATACATTTTGGAAATTTTCTGTATTTTCTAAAAGCTAAGGGCTATGGAAGTACTGTAGTTTATTTTACTGGTTTCCTGTTGTTATTTTAGTGGCTTTAATCTTTTACAAACAATGTAAATCTGTCACTTTGCATGTAACAAGGAAACCTCAAGAGTAAATTGCAAGAACTAGGATTGTTGAGTTCAAAAGATATTGAGTTTCTAATTTTGATAGTTATCAAGGATTGTTACTTGTAGGAATTATGTTCATTTATATTCTTCATGGTACTTTTTCAATAGTTTCACCAACAGTGAGAGATACATCTTTCAAATTTTGACAGTCTTATCCATGAAATAAAGGAAGCTTGGAGGAGTTTAATAAGCACTTTTCTTTTTAGGAGTGGATTTGAGCATCTTGTTTTTATATTGAGATTCTCTTGTATTTTTTTCCCCATAAACTCACTATTTACTACTTTTGCCTATATTTGATTGGGTCAGTGTTTTTTTTTTTACTTATAAACTTAAAGGTGTTAATTATAAATTAGTTATAGAAATCTTTAAAAGTTGTGAGTTGCAAATATTTTTTTAATGGACTGTTTGCATTTTGACTTTTCTCATGATGTTTTGTTTTCATACACTAGTGTTTGGAAAGGTCTGCATTTTTCCAGGGTTACACATAACATTCTACCATTTAAGCTTTCTGTTTAATAATGGCTTTTAAACTTTGTTCCATTTTTTAGTTTATCTTTATGCAAAATGTGAGATAATATTATGGGTCATACTTTTATGTCTAGTCAATTGCCTCCAAATATGCTCTTTCTTAATAATCTATCTTTCCTTAATTGACTTGTATTTTGTCACACATCCAAAAGAGACAGCAGTTCTGTCTCAGTTCAGTTATAAATGTGCTGCAATTCTGAGTTTAAAAAACAAGGTTTATTAGGAATATGCATTTGTTCTCAATATTATGGGGAAAAAATGTAAAAAGTAAGAATAATAAAATCCAGGGGAAACACTCAAAAACATGAAAAATGACAATAAAAACAAGAGAAAGGCAAGGGAAATAGCCTTCTCACACATCACATGTATATTATCAAGGTCCAACAATAAAACCACACAGTTTTTTTTTTGACCCACATGAATAGATTTACAGCCCAGTGAACCAGTATAGCATTTTCAGCCCAGTGAACCAGTAGGGCTTCCAGTATAAAGCCTTTTCAGAGGCACCAAGTCCTGTTGTTTGCAGCCATGTTCATGCTCGACCTCTGTTTTGGATCTTGAAAGTCTCCTGTGTTTAAAAGGGGCACCAGGGTGGGGGGAGGCTGAAAGAGGGGAAGCAGAGGCATGAAGCTGTGTTCTTGAATGTAAATGAGCAGAAGCAGCACCAGGGAATCCTGCTGCAGCAGCTTCTGACTCGGTGGGGTGGGTCTGGGTGGGCCCTGGGGTTACGCACTTGTGGCAGGCTCTCCTAGTGATGCTAATGCAGGCTGAGGGGCCAGGCTATAGGCAGGGCTCTGGTCAGACAGGTCAGGGTGGAGGCAGTGTCTGAACTAGGGCATCAGTCTGGAGTATGGAAAGAATGAGGACAAAGTGAAAGAGCATCCCTGCGGGCTCATAAAAACCATTGACAGATTGAATGTGGGCGATGAGAAAGAGGTGGGAAAAGATTCAGAGTTTTCTAGCTGGGGAGATGCTTTCAACCTTTAAGAAAAAAGAGGAAGATAACCAGGAAGCTTGGCAGATGTTGAGTCTGGGTGTTTGATTTTGAGGGAGGTTTGCCCAGGAATCGGTATCAGACCTTAAATGTGGCAACAGAGTGACTGTCCAGACAGAGTTGTTTAGTCGCTCAGCCGTGTCCGACTCTTTGTGACCCCATGGACTGCAGCACGCCAGGCCTCCCTGTCCATCACCAACTCCCAGAGCTTGCTCAAACTCATGTCCATTGAGTTGGTGATGCCATCCAACCAACTCATTCTCTGTCATCCCCTTCTTTTCCTGCCTTCAATCTTGCCCAGCATTAAGGTCTTTTCCAGTGAGTTAGCTCTTCATATCAGGTGGCCAAAGTCAGATTAGAAAGCAGGAAAATAGTAGGACCAAGAACAGAACTTTGAGACACATCTGCATTAAAAATGGAGTTGTGCAGAATAATCAGGGGGTAGCAAAAAATGCAGAGAGAATTGTTGGGTAAATTCAGGGGTCTGGGAAATCTGGACACCACCCTCTGCCATTTTGGGGGCTGTTGATAAGTGGTGTGACTGGGATTCCCCAATCTGTGAATTAAAAAAGGAGGAAACCTAAGAGGGAGCCTGTGTTGTTTAGGGTGCAAGAGAGGAGCCTCCAAGTGTGGAAAGAAAAGCACAATTGTTCCCTAATTTCTGTCAGGAAATCTACTCAAAATGGCCAGAAAGGTCCATCTCTTACATTTCTGGGACTTAAAATACTTCTTCTGGTCATAGGCTCACATTTGCAGGAACCAGCTTTTCTTTTGCTCATCAGTCTCAGTTTTTCTTCTCTGTAAATTAAAGTTCAATTAAAATCTAATCCACCTCCCTTTACCTACAATCCCTTGGTTGGTTCTGCTCTCTGAGGTTAGTACACAATCAGAGTAATAAAGACCATGGGATCGACCAAGAAATTGAAAGTAATGGCTCTTTCCTCCAAAGGCTTGAGCTGAGAACTGGCACATCAAGTTTCATTAAACCTGGAGTTAATCTGAGGATTGGTTGACTATAGCACACTCCATAATAAAGCCTTTGAAGTGGAAACATGGAAACTTTAACAAGATCAGTCTAAATCAGGGATTGACATCATTTCAGAAATAGGTTGCCAGGAGGCTGAACCCCTTCCTTTTCTGTCGTGTGGGGTGTGGAGCATCGTTTGCGACAGACGCTTTCCCCAGTCATCAGAGTAGCACTGTTCCAGGCACGTTTCTCCTGGTATCTCACGTGATAATGACCTCGAGGAGTAAGTGAGGAGCAGCTTTAGAATGCCAAACATTTTCAAGAGGGAAAATTGGAAGAAATGACCTCAGAAGGGGTCAACCGAAGTAGCCAAATTTTGTTAACTAGAAAGTCAGAGAATCGTGAGCCACCTAGAAGTTGGGATTTGAAAGGACACAGAAAGGAAGGGGGGAGATTACAGACTTTGATTTGTCAAATTTTTTTGGCAAATAGCCCTTTCTGATACCTACTTTAAACAAAAATATTGAGTTGCTTAAGCTCATTTTATATCTGCATGAGAATCTAAATATAATAGAAGGATTTAAAAAATGTTTTAATGCTTTACTTACCTATATAGTATGTATATCCTTTTTTATTTTCTTTCTTTTTATTATTATTTATTTATTTGCGAGAGGCTAGAGTTCAATGCTGTAAAGCAAATCACTCCTTTTAATTCTCTTTGCCTTGCTCTTTTTGCTTTTCTCTTGTACTTTTATTATAAGCCTGTTTACTGTCTACTTCTTTAATAGTAATGGGACATAAATAAGATTTTGAGAGTGTATTAAGTGCAATCAGTCTATTTTGTATAAATCCAAGATACACAGAAGCATTTCAGCACATGAAAGATAGAGCTGAATTGCAAGTATTCTTAGGATTAGGTACATTTCCTTTTGTTTTTGTTAGACTTATCAAGTTGCTCCTATTAATACAATGCTCTCATGTATTATGTAACAGCTGAGAGCATGATCTGAAGTTTGAGAGTCCTGCATTTGAGAAGCTGTGTATACTGAATCCCCACCTGCCACACTCTAATGCATCTGTATCTAAGGGTGGTGCAAATTGCCTAATTTCCTACAACAACTCATATCAAGATATTTCATCAAAGTTAATTAAAATTTTCAATATTTCTTGAGAGAACAGCAAGGTATTGTGATCTTAAAAATAGATCTGTAAACAGACAGAACAGAGTTTGGGAGATGGAACTTTAATGAAACAAGAAAGGGAAAAATACGTGAAGGAGAGAATCATAATGAATCATAAAATGTTAGAGTTTAAGTGGTCCACAGAGATCATCTGCTCCAAGTCCTCATTTTAGGATGGAAGAACTGAGGTCCACAGATGTTATGTAAGGTCACAGAACATTGTAATGACTCCGATTCCTGCTCTGTGAACATAACTATCTGGGAGAATGTCAGGCACTTGTGAATATTTCATTCATTTTTTTTTTTCACTCACTAGGGTACTCTTGAGTGCTTTGAAACAGTAATTTCCCCACAGTAAACTCAAGCACAGAGGCTATCAAACTGTGTAAAAATTAAGCTGGGCTTTAGGAATTACTGAAAATGGCCTAGGGTATGGGATACCCAAGTTTATAGTTCCAGAAATTCAATTTTGACTGCTTACCAAGAAATGATCAGGCATCGGGGAATGGTCAGATGCAAAACTGTCTTATGTACCATAAATTTGAATGTGTTCCTGTAGGAAAAGTTGGAAACGGTGAGTGAATGAACTCTGTAAGATGTGTGATTCTATGTATGGAAATTGCATTGGTAACAAGGAGAATAAAGTAATTGTAATTGTTGTTTCAGAGTTAGGTCCATGCAGAAATCTCAGTTATGTGTAAATCATCTTCATTAATGTGATGGCCTGACATGACATCCATATTTTCTTTGGGGCCAAATAAACAATTTGTAGAAACCACCCTCTTGGGAATAGTGCGGAAGTCAGCCAACCCTTGCTGCACATAGCCTGGTGCAGTGTAAAGCAGTCTGATTTAAGACTCCCAAGACATGAGTTCTAGTCTGCGTTGTACTGTTGTGTAAGCCCTATAACCCTGGGAAGGGAAGAGACTGCCTGAAGCTTTAACTTTCTCATCTCTGAAATTCAAAAGTGAATCTTGGTGAATTCCAGTTGTTTCCCATGCTGACATTCTCCAGCCTCAAGGAGCTTTCCTGTTCTAGACACCACAAGCCCTTCTCTTCACATCTTCCTGCCTTGTGCAGACACCAGTCCTCACGTGACTACTCACTGATCGTAGTTTAATGACACGGAACGATTTCTGTCTTAGTCAAGACAGAAAGTGGTACTGCAGCAGCCGTGTCCTCGAGTGTCGCTGCAGGCAGACTGCGTGGTGCTGATGAGACCTGCTTGCTCCACACAAGGCAAGTGGCAGGCGTTTCCAGGATGGTGCCAGGAGAGCTCATGGCTTGGATCTGTCCCCCTGAGGATGAAAAGGGCGGAGAGTCTCATCTCTAGGTTGAGTTTTTGGTGGAGTTTTACTGCTATGAAGACCTTAATTTGTCAGTACTTCTCAGCCAATGCTGAGGGAGCCAGGAAGTCACGATCACAGGCCATCCATGACCAGAATGGACAGTGCTTGGGGGCAGGTAGACCCCAGTTGTGTCAAAGCTCAAGAATCCCAACAAGAGTGTGGGTGGTCATGATAGTGTCTGATCCGGGGAGGGGGGGCGGTGGGCACTGAGAATAATCTGAAGACTTTAATGATTCAGGAAGCTTGTGTCTCACGAATCCACAGTGTACACCTCCTTCCCGCCCTGGGCTCCCTTTCCGGTGTGCGCGCTAGAATATGGGTCTTGGTTCTTTTATTCCTTTGGGGATGAAAGCACTTTCACTCCTTCCCTAAATAGTCTCAAGGTTACGACTCCAGCCTGGTGATGGACTCTCCCCTTCCTGAAGCTCAGGGCTGGTTGGTACCTCCTGTAACCTGGGCTAAAAGAGTAGTGATCCAGACCACCACGCCCACTGCTGTCACTGGCCTGAGGCCGAAACTAAAATCCATCTTCCTTCTCCTTACTACCCCTTCTAGGTTTTCCCATCTGGATTTACGCCTTGTGGTGTGACCAGACTTGAGCCTAAGAGTTTAGTTTCTCTCCCTTTGTTAGGCTGTAGTTGTTATATTTTCCCCTCAAACAGTCACTGCCAGGACACGGAAGTGCACAGAGGTTCCCACGTGGCCTCCACCTTTAGTCCTCCCCGTCTGGCTCCGCTGCACTGGGGTAACACCGTCTCTTACAGGGAATTAGGACCAGTGTCCTGGCTAGCGTAGAAGCTCCATTGACGCTTGTGGGCGCTTTCCTCTGAAGGACCCCTCCTGGCTTTTGGGTTGACGAGCAATCCTGCTGCAAAGTTTTCTCTTGAGAACCTGCTTTTTAGAAGCACTCTAGCACCGATGGTCTTAGCCTGGGTCTCCCATTGAGCAGAGAGCAAGCAAAACCTCAGTCTGTTCTCAGTTTACTTGTGAGTCCCAAGGATAAGGGTACGGATGAAGGGAAAGTGTGAGAGAAGAAAATGCCGAAGGCTGGTCCTGTTGTTACTGCACTGGCCATTGCTTCATCAAGAGCCGAGAGAGGCACTGGATTTGTGGACAGGTGTGTTCTTGGAGTGTAAGATTGTGAACGTGTGCAAGGGGGGCATCACACAGCTCAGAGTAATGCTCAGAGCGGGGAGAGAAGGCTCCTCCTGCGCTCGGTTTCTTCTTGTCTCTCCTCTCCACTGGCTACATCCCCAGGGCAGCTAGTTCCTCCACGACCCTTCTACTGTGTTGTCTGATGCTGTCGAGGGCCCTGAGGATGCCACATGTCACCCTCTTGGCAGGGCCCTTTGCCTGCACCCAGCAGAGCAGGGTTGGCATATGGGGCATGAGTGTCCTGAGACCCAGGGGTTAGTCAGACTATCAGCCGTGGGGAAGCATGGTAAGATGTGACAGAGCAGACAGTGCATTTCTAGACTTGAGAAACAAGGCAGACTTTGAGAAAGTCTGAAAATGCACTTGGCCTTTTTGTATGCTCACATTTCACGTCCTAGAGACCTAAGGTCCGTCTAGTCAAGGCTATGGTTTTTCCTGTGGTCATGTATAGATGTGAGAGTTGTACTGTGAAGAAAGCTGAGCGCCAAAGAATTGATGCTTTTGAACTGTGGTGTTGGAGAAGACTCTTGAGAGTCCCTTGGACTGCAAGGAGATCCAACCAGTCCATTCTGAAGGAGATCAGCCCTGGAATTTCTTTGGAAGGAGTGATGCTAAAGCTGAAACTCCAGTACTTTGGCCACCTCTTGCGAACAGTTGACTCATTGGAAAAGACTCTGATGCTGGGAGGGATTGGGGGCAGGAGGAGAAGGGGACGACAGAGGATGAGATGGCTGGATGGCATCACGGACTTGATGGACCTGAGTCTGAGTGAACTCCTGGAGATGATGATGGA
The DNA here is from genome assembly GCA_006408675.1 of Madoqua kirkii. Lineage (NCBI taxonomy): Eukaryota > Metazoa > Chordata > Mammalia > Artiodactyla > Bovidae > Madoqua > Madoqua kirkii. Next base: position 12,672 of record SJYC01034860.1, read on the forward strand.
CAGGGAGGCCTGGCATGCTGCGATTCATGGGTTCACGAAGAGTTGGACATGACTGAGTGACTGAACTGAGAGATCTAGTGCTTAATGAAGAGCCAACAGTGCGACCATGCGGTGCACTGAAAAATGTGCCAGGAGGTAGATCTTTTGTTGTGTTCTTATCACAAAAAATAAAGAGGACAGAAGGAAATGTTTGGAGGGATGGCTGCTTATGGCATAGATTCTTAGTGTTGGTTTTGTGTGTGTGCACGCATGCACACACACACTTAGTCACTCAGTCACCTGGCTCTTTGCAAGCCCATGGACTGTGGCCTACCAGGCTTCTCTGTCCATGTGGTATTAGTGTGTACTTATCCCAAACTCACCAAATTGCATTCATTAAGTATATACAGCTTTCTGTATGTCAATCATATCTTGGTAAACAGTTTATTGTTATCATTGTTGTTATTTTCAATGAATCACCTTGTAGTTAATGGAGGAATCTCATCACAGGTCATATCTGGTTTGATTTGACCTGGTGGCAGGTAATCCTGGTTAGTTCTATCAGGAGATGGCTGTTTGGCTGTATAATGTGAAGCTGCCTTTCTGACCATTTCTTTGCTTTCCTGAAAGGGGAATAGCAGATAAAGACCACCAGAGTAGAGATGTGAAATCTAGGAGGTAGACTTACCTGTGAGGTCATAAGGGTCAGCAAGAGTGAACAGTGACATTCTAGGAATCAGCAAACTAAAATGGACTGGAATGGGTGAGTTTAACTCAGATGACCATTATATCTACAACTGTGGTCAAGAATCCCTTAGAAAAAATGAAGTAGCCATCACAGTCAACAAAAGAGTCTGAAATGCAGTACTTGGATGCAGTCTCCAAATGACAGAATAATATCTGGGGTCACGCAGCTCAGAGTAATGCTCAGAGCGGGGAGAGAAGGCTCCTCCTGCGCTTGGTTTCTTCTCATCTCTCCTCCCCACTGGCTACATCCCCAGGGCAGCTAGTTTCTCCACGACTCTTCTACTATGTTGTCCAATGTTGTTGGGCGCCCTATCACAGCTATCCAAGTCTATGCCCCTACCAGTAACACTGAAGAAACTTAAGTTGAACAATTCTATGAAGATGTACAAGACCTTTTAGAACTAACACCCCCCCCAAAGATGTATTTTTCATTATAGAGGACTGAAATGCAAAAGTAGGAAGTGAAGAAACACCTGGAGTAACAGGCAAATTTGGCCTTGGAGTAGGGAATGAAGCAGGGCAAAGGCTAATAGAGTTTTGCCAAGAGAACACACTGGTCATAGCAAACATCCTCTTCCAACAACACAAGAGAAGACTCTACACAAGGACATCACCAGATGGCCCACACCGAAATGAGATTGATTATATTCTCTGCAGCCAAAGATGGAGAAGCTCTATACAGTCAGCAAAAATAAGACTGGGAGCTGACTGTGGCTCAGATCATGAGCTCCTTATTGCCAAATTCAGGCTTAAACTGAAGAAAGTAGGGAAAACCACTAAACTCTTCAGGTATGACCTAAATCAAATCCCTTATGATTATACAGTGGAAGTGAGAAATAGATTTAAGGGACTAGATCTGACAGACAGTGCCTGATGAACTATGGATGGAGGTTTGTACCATTGTACAGGGATCAAGACCATCCCCAAGAGAAAGAAATGCAAAAAAGCAAAATGGGTGTCTGAGGAGACCTTACAAATAGCTGTTAAATGAAGGGAGGCAAAAAACAGAGGAGAAAAGGAAGACCTATCCCTCTCAATGTAGAGTTCCGGAGAATACCAAGAAGAGATAAGAAAGCCTTCCTCAGCAATCAGTGCAAAGAAATAGAGGAAAACAATAGAATGGGAAAGACAAGAGATCTCTTCAAGAAAATTAGAGATACCAAGGGAACATTTCATGCAAAGATGGGCTCAATAAAGGACAGAAATGGTATGGACCCAACAGAAGCAGAAGATATTAAGAGGTGGCAAGAATACACAAAAGAACTGTACAAAAAAGATCTTCATGACCCAGATAATCATGATGGTGTGATCACTAATCTAGAGCCAGATATCCTGGAATGTGAAGTCAAGCTGGCCTTAGGAAGCATCACTATGAACAAAGCTAGTGGAGGTGATGGAATTCCAGTGGAGCTGTTTTAAATCCTGAAAATTGATGCTGTGAAAGTGCTGAACTCAATATGCCAGCAAATTTGGAAATCTCAGCAGTGACCACAGGACTGGAAAAGGTCCGTTTTCATTCCAATTCCAAAGAAAGTCAATGCCAAAGAATGCTCAAATGAACACACAATTGCACTCATCTCACACGCCAATAAAGTAATGCTCAAAATTCTCCAAGCCAGGCTTCAGCAGTACGTGAACCATGAACTTCCTGATGTTTAACCTGGTTTTTGAAAAAGCAGAGGAACCAGAGATCAAATTGCCAACATCTGATGGATTATCAAAAAAGCAAGAGAGTTCCAGAAAAACATTACTTCTGCTTTATTGACTATGCCAAAGCCTTTGACTGTGTGGATCACAATAGACTGTGGAAAATTCTGAAAGAGATGGGAATACTAGACCACCTGACTTGCCTCTTGAGAAACCTGTATGCAGGTCAGGAAGCAACAGTTAGAACTGGACATGAAACAACAGACTGGTTCCAAATAGGAAAAGGTGTACATCAAGGCTGTATATTGTCACCCTGCTTATTTAACTTCTATGCAGTGCATCATGAGGAATGCTGGGCTGGAAGAAGCACAAGTTGGAATCACGATTGCCAGGAGAAATATCAATAACCTCAGATATGCAGATGACACCACCCTTATGGCAGAAAGTGAAGAGGAACTAAAAAGCCTCTTGAGGAAAGTGAAAGAGGAGAGTGAAAAAATTGGCTTAAAGCTCAACATTCAGAGAACGTAGATCATGGCATCCAGTCCCATCACTTCATGGCAAATAGATGGGGAAACTGTGGATATAGTGCCAGACTTTATTTTTCTGGGCTTACAATCCCTGCAAGTGGTGATTGTAGCCATGAAACTAAAAGATGCTTACTCTGGAAGGAAAGTTATGACCAAGCTAGACAGCATATTAAAAAGAAGGGACATTAGTTTGTCAACAAAGGTCCATCTGGTCAAGGCTATGGTTTTTCCAATAGTAATGTAGGATGTGAAAGTTGGACTGTAAGGAAAGCTGAGCACTGAAGAACTGATGCTTTTGAACTGTGGTGTTGGAGAAGACTCTTGAGATCCAACCAGTCCATCCTAAGGGAGATCAGTCCTGGGTGTTCATTGGAAGGACTGATGTTGAAGCTGAAACTCCAATACCTTGGCCACCTGATGTAAGAGCTGACTCATTGGAAAAGACCCTGATGCTGGGCAAGATTGAGGGCAGGAAGAGAAGGGGACGACAGAGGATGAGATGGTTGGATGGCATCACCAACTCAATGAACGTGAATTTGAGTGGACTTCGGGAGTTGTTGATGGACAGGGTGACCTGATGTGCTGTGGTTCATGGGGTTGCAGAGAGTCAGACACAACTGAGCAACTGAACTGAACTGAAGAATCAGCATCCTTCATGGTGTCTTGTTGCATCAGATGCAGAAGCTGAAGACCCATGTGTTTTCTTCAGACTCAGCATCTCATATAGCCTTGCCATGTGGACCTGGGATGCTCCTGACTCTTGAGTCTGACTTTTTTACTTTAGGTTGAAGTCTGTTGATGGACTGAATAAAACACTTGGTTTTCTTAGAATGTTAGCACATAAAGGGATCTTAATCCAAACCCTTCATTTGAGAGAGAAGGGGGTTGAGGGCCATAGAATTTCTGATTATTCCAAACATACACTGTGCTTCTCTTAGAAAATCATTTTTCTTTTTTTTTCTTATTGTTTAGGGAGGAAATATACCAACAACTTCCCCCAAGTAGCATCGCATCACTAGCAAAGGATAAGCAATTCTCTGGGAAAGGCAATAATAAAGTGGATATTTTTGTTTTTAAATATGAAGTGTATCTTGTATCTAAATATATCCTTAAGTATTAATCCCTAAATGATAAGGACATTGTGTCTGAGAATTTTAAGAGTAACATAAAAGATGATGACATCCAGATAGCACCAAGTGAAATCATAGGAATGGCAAAATCTCATCTCCAGGTCTTCCCAAATCACCTTTCCTCCTGGTAATGGACTCAGGACTGAGTTGGATGATTTTGAAGAAGACAAAAATCAGATAAAGCCATTCTCTTTCCAGCAAAATAGCTATGTATTTCATCTGGCTGAAAATTCCCATCAGCCAATCGATTTTGCCAATATCGATATTGATATAAAGAATATTGTCCCCAAATTCTACAGTTCTAGAAAAGGAAAGTGTGTGATGTTCTGACGAATTGGTTTTTAGGGCTCTAAGTTAAGTGTTCATACCAGTGCATGTATACGTGTGTGAAATAGGATTTGATAGACCTGTGTAGCTATCTCGAGACAGAAGGGAGATGAAGAGGCGGTACATCTAGGGTGCCAGCAGTAATGTCATCAATTAACAGGATCTAGAGTTTGAACGTGATCTTAGAGGTCATCCAGATGAATCTCCTGATTTTGATGGAGATCAAAGTGAGCCTTAGAGATGTGGCCTGATAATTAGGAACAGACACACAACGCCCATTTAATTTTCGAGTCTTGAAGTCTTCTGTTTTCATTTTGGCTAGGGTGTGAAAATATAGTCATGCATAAAGGAAAAATTAATTAATTAGCAAAGAGAAAGTCTCCATCCAGTGAAAAAACAGAGGTCTTTGTTCTGCCCATGTTTTGTAACTTTCTCTGGCTCCTTCTGTTGCATTATTTAGATGGTAGAAGCTATCTCCCTAAGAGCTGGTATATTGAATTCCCCTGCATGTGTTCTGAGAGATTGAGTTCATTTGACTGTTGATTCCTTCGTGCAGCAAGGTATCTCAGAAAGAGATGGTGAGGTAATTTAATTGAAGACCATAGCATCCATTTCAGTCCTGCTTTTCAGATACCCACGTCGTATTCCAGCATAGCCGTGGTATCCTGTGGACTCAAAGTGAAAAGTCTATTATCAGAGCTCACGAACTTTATACTCATGCAGTACAGTTTTATAGCAAGGTTCAGTGATCACAAAATAGAAAGGACCCAAGCAATACACTGGAGAATGATATGACTTGAAACTGTAACCATCAGGAAGAAAAGTGCACAGATAACCACCGAGTTGTGGGAAAGAGTATCTTGCCGAGTCAGGCTGTCTTAGCAGGAACTCCTCTGTCTCTACATGCTGCTCTGCTCAGAATATTCTGGGCCCTGTCCTTCTGCTCTGTAAAGCCCTTTTGTTGATGACTCAGCACTTACTGATTTATATAGATCAGGTGATCTATATAAATATTGGTTTATATAGATTTCAATTCAGTGCTTTGGGGGCTTCCTAAGGGCTCATTGGTAAAGAATTCACCTGCCAGTGAAGGAGACCCAGGTTCAGTCCTTGGGTTGGGAAGAGCCCCTGGAGAAGGGAAGGGGTATCTTAGCAACCAAACCAATAACAAAGCTGCTGTGCTTTGTAGCAGCTTCATCTTTTAAAAAGTACTTTCATATACACATGTATGTATGACTGAGTCCCTTCACTATTCACCTGAAACCCACATTGTTAATCAGCTATAGTCCAACATGAAATAAAAAGTTTAAGGAAAAGAAAAGAAAATACAGTCAGTGCCTTTGCCATCACTGCTGGCTGCCGCAGGTTGCCCAGAGCTACATTTGTTGTAATAACAACTTCTGAACTGGAAAGAAAATAAACTGTACTCCCTGAGAAAAAGGTACTTTTGGATACATTTATATGTGTATACATGGACCATGCCTACATGCACCTATATAATTATGTACAAACATATATTTATAGACACACACACACAGATGAACTAAAAGTCAGCTGTGCTGTGCTGTGCTTAGTTGCTCAGTCACGTCTGACTCTTTACGACCCAGTGGGTTGTAGCCTGCCAGGCTCCTCTGTCCATGGGGATTCTCTAGGCAAGAATCCTGGAGTGAGTTGCCATTCCTTTTTCTAGGGGATCTTCCCAACCCAGGCTTTGAGCCCAGGCCTCCTACATTGCAGGCAGATTCTTTACCTTCTGAGCCGCCAGGGAAGCCCAAGAATACTGGAGTGGGTAACTATCCCTTCTCTAGGAGATCTTCCCAACCCAAGAATCGAACTGGGATCTCCTGCATTGCAAGCAGATTCTTTACCAGCTTAGCTACCAGGGAAGACAAAATAAACTAGATGATTCATTCCCTTGAGTACATTTGAAAAATAGTAACTGAGATATTTCTGAAGTCAGGGCGATGCTGACTCTACCACAGGGCAAGTCCAAAACCATCTGTGGGAGATGACAGACGTGGCTACTGGGGACACCAAAGAGCTTGAAACTTTGCAGTGAAATGACTAATTCTTACTTCCCCACTCGGTGGGTTTCTCGTCTGCAATTGCAGCCCTGCCTGGAGTGTGTTCAGGTCACAGTCCCTGCCGTGAGGCCAGTTACGACAGCCTGCAGGAAGCTATGTGGACTCCCATCCCTGCAAGCCCGGTCTTCACACCTGTGAACCACTGGTCCACAGATGATGCTCTTCTGCACTGTGGAATCCCCCGGAGAGGCCACTTCCTGAAGATGGGTTTCCATTTCATTGACCTTTTCACAATATTTGTTTGGGGGTCAGTCTATTTAAAAAAAGACACTGTGAGTCCCAGGGTCCCTCACTGGAAGACAGGAACATGTGCTGTGCTTTCCGGTGGTGCCAGGTAAATAACAGTGCTCATCCATGTAGGTGGATGCTTTGGGATAACAGTTTTCTAGGAAGAAAAAGGATGGTGAGCAAAAGTCACTGACAAGTATGAGCCACAGTCTGAGGCTGTTTGAGTGGTTAAAGCCACTGTTTTAGGGCAAAAGAGTTTTCCAGGAAGGAATAACAATAAGAGGGAATCAAGGAGGATGGGAGAGGACTGATCTGGAGCTGTGCTGGTGGTGGTCAAGCCAGGACTCATAAAACCAGCAGTGCAGACCCGGAGTTGGCCAGCAAGGACATAAACATGTTTGCCTCAAAGTGAGGGACTGAAAACAACCATTAAAATGAAGTTCTTATATCTACATATAAATGTGTGTGTGTGTGTGTGTGTGTGTGTGTGTGTGTGTGTGTGCCTGTGTGTATAGTGTTAGTTGCTCAGTCATGTCCAGCTCTTTGCAACACCAAGGACTGTAGCCTGTCAGTCTCCTCTGTCCATGGAATTCTCTAGGCAAGAGTGCTGGAGTGGGTTGCCATTCCTTTCTCCAGGGGATCTTCCCGGCCCAGGGATTGAACCTATGTCTCATAAGTTTTCTGTATTGGCAGACAGAATCTTTACTGTGTGAGCCACCAGGGATGTACATACATACACCTAGCTAGTTCATACATATTCAACACATGTATATAGACACATTTATATCTGGCAATTTTATTCATTGCCTTATTACTTTATAGTGTCTTATTGATCATATTTATCACTAAGTAATTCTTCATTTTTTAATATACTTGAGATTATATCAATTATCCCACTAAGAAGAATGAATTAACACACTTCTAATATTTTCTTCTTCTCCAACTCCAAACTTTGTGTGTGCAACTATTTCTACCACATCAGAGTTTATCGCATTTGCATTTTGTACTAAGCTGTAATCAGTGCTTTGATGTTTTGTGTGTAGATCGCAGAGACAGGGCAGAATGACAGCATTCCAGCTGTGTAAACATTATTTGTCAGAAATTCTCATAGTGCAATTGGGCCTGTAGACTGTCAGATGCAGTTCAGCATCACCAAATCTCTGATGTTTAATGCTAAATAGCTGAGAAAAATCTCACAGTGGTGCACTTGATTGGCTGCGCAAAAGCCCATCACATTTTAGATTTAAAATAGTGGCAACAGTAACAACAACAGCACTCAACTGTGCCTAACTGAGCCTGGTTTAGAAGAGCAGGCAAGTGAAAAAGTAAAGGCTGTTCCTACCTGTCTCCCTCTTGGTTAAGTTCTGGATGCTTTACTGTTGCCATGGAAGCTGTTCTGAGAGAAGGGGGTCCTTGATCACTTCCCTGGGATGCACAGCATTCGTATCTACTGGACGTTACCCATATCCATCCCCATGACCAAGTGACTTCCTTAGTCATCAAACATAGGACTTTCCACTCCACTGGGCTAAAACATCAAGACCGTATTTCACAAAGAAGATCTCATTGACTCCCAATGCAGGTATCTTGCTGTTACTTTGTTCCTCTGTGAAGAAGAACTGAGGATTTGTGCAAACTTTTGCTGAAAGGTCTCTCAGTGTAGACTGACGGAAAGACCTCTTCTTCACAATGTGCTCTGAGAATCTCCTGAAGTTGTCCTGTCGCAAATCAGGATCGTGGACACATAAGCAGCGAAAGCTGCAAAAACGCCAATATTAGTGCCCAAATAGGAAAGAAAATCCCATGAGGAGAGCTGGGAGAACTGGAAATGTTTAAGAAGTCAGTGCCTGTTTGTTTGTTTCTTCTCTTGTTTCAGCTTATAGTCAGGAATGGAACAGACAAATAGAATTAAAAATGTCAAGGGTCCATAAGGGGTCTCTCCCTTGTTTCATCAAGCAAAGCAAGGCAGATGCTCCTTTTTCCTTATTTTATAAAGTGCACATTCATTTTACAAAATACATAAAATATGGATAAGCAAAAAGACATGGAAAACCCTCAACACCCGCTATGCAGAGATAACTTGTTAATATTTTAATTTAATGATAATGTCTGTTGGTTTGCTCTCACAATAAGAGTCCATACTACAGATTTTGTCAATATGGTTTTTCCCTTAAAAGTGCCATTTGATAATTTTCAGGACAATATAATTTCAAATTAATAACTTAATTTACTCCTTCAATTATAGTTTAATAAAAACAGGATTCTATTCTATGTGTATATCATAACTTTTAACCAATACTTTATTATTGGACATTTCATATTTAATAGTACTTAAAATGCTGTCATGTAACATTATTTTCTACACATACCTTCAGTTCAGTTCAGTTGCTCAGTCATATCTGACTCTTTGTGACCCCATGGACTGCAGCATGCCAGGCCTCCCTGTCTATCACCAACTCCTGGAGTTTACCCAAACTCATGTCCATCAAGTCGGTGATGCCATCCAACCATCTCATCATCTGTCGTCCCCTTTTCCAGCCTTCAATCTTTTCCAGCATCAGGGTTTTTTTTTAATAAGTCAATACATCAAGTGGCCAAATTATTGGAGTTTCAGCTTCAGCATCAGTCCTTCCAATGAATATTCAGGACTGATTTCCTTTAGGACTGACTGGTTTGATCTCTTTGCAGTCCGAGGGACTCTCAAGAGTCTTCTCCAACACCATAGTTCAAAAGCTCAAATCTTTGGTGCTCAGCTTTCTTTATAGTTCAGCTCTCACATCTATGCGTGACTACAGGAAAAACCATAGCTTTGACTAGATGTACCCTTGTTGACAGATTAGTGTCCCTGCTTTTAATATGGTGTCTATGTTGGTTATAGCTTTTCTTCTAAGGAGCAAGCATTATTAAATTTCATGGTTGCAGTCACCATCTGCAGTGATTTTGGAGCCCAAGAAAATAGAGTCTGTCACTCTGTCACTGTTTCCATTGTTTCCCCAGGAAGTGATGGGACCAGATGCCATGATCTTTGATTTCTGAATATTGAATTTTAAGCCAGCTTTTACACTCTTCTTTTTCACTTTCATCAAGAGGTTCTTTAGTTCTTCTTCGTTTTCTGCCCTAAGGGTAGTGTCATCTGCATGTCTGAGGTTATTGATAGTTCTCCTAGCAATCCAGCTTGTGCTTCATCCAGCCCTTCATTTTGCATGATGTACTCTGCATATAAGTTAAATAAGCATGGTGAAAATATACAGCCTTGAGGTTTTCTTTTCCCAATTTGGAACAAGTCTGTTCTATGTTCAGTTTTAACTGTTGCTTCTTGGCCTGCTTATAGAGGTCAAGAGGAAATAGAGGAAAACACGTACATTATAGTTTCCTTAAAGAAATTCCTGTAAGCAAAAATTCTAGTTCATAAGTTTTTGCCATTTTGTTATTTATGTATTTTGATATGACTCTTGAAATTTTATTTTTATCAATACATTTTGTTTCCATTTTTATATCCTTCCTAATGGTGGGCATTAAAAATGTTTTTTTTTTAATTTTTATTTTATTTTTTTTAATTTTTTTTTTAATTTTTATTTTTTGTTTAATGCTTATTCCATTTCATAGCACTGCATTGGTTCTGTCATACATTGACACGTATCAGCCACAGGTGTAGACGATCTCCCTATGTCAAAGCGCCCTCCCACCTCCCTTCCCTGCCCATCCCCCCGTTTCAT
>SJYC01034861.1:0-13096 GCA_006408675.1 Madoqua kirkii
ATTTAAGGGCCTAGATCTGATAGATAGAGTGCCTGATGAACTATGGACTGAGGTTCGTGACATTGTACAGGAGACAGGGATCAAGACCATCTCCATGGAAAAGAAATGTAAAAAAGCAAAATGGCTGTGTGGGGAGGCCTTCCAAATAGCTGTGAGAAGAAGTGAAAAGCAAAGGAGAAAAGAACAGATATAAGCATCTGAATGCAGAGTTCCGAAGAATAGCAAGAAGAGATAAGAAAGCCTTCCTCAGTGATCAATACAAAAAAATAGAGGAAAACAACAGAATGGGAAAGACTAGTGACCTGTTCAAGAAAGTTAGAGATACCAAGGGAATATTTCATGTAAAGATGGGCTCGATAAAGGACAGAAATGGTATGGACCTAACAGAAGCAGAAGATATTAAGAGGTGGCAAGAATACACAGAAGAACTGTACGAAAAAAGATCTTCATGGCCAAGATAATCACGATGGTGTGATCACTCACCTAGAGCCAGACATCCTGGAATGTAAAGTCAAGTGGCCCTTAGAAAGCATCACTACAAACAAAGCTAGTGGAGGTGATGGAATTCCAGTTGAGCTATTTCAAATTCTGAAATATGATGCTGTGAAAGTGCTGCATGCAATATGCCAGCAAATTTGGAACTATCAGCAGTAGCCACAGGGCTTTAAAAGGTCAGTTTTCATTCCAATCCCAAAGAAAGGCAATGCCAAAGAATGCTCAAACTACCACACAGTTGGCGTTCCTACTGTTCACTCAAGAAACACCAGGCAGGGTCCACAGCCCCAGCTACCTTAGATCTGCTCAGCACGGGTGGGAAGTGTAATGGTCATCACTGCTCTAAATTCTGAAGAATATACTCTTACTACAGTGACTCCATCTCATCCTTAGGGATTAGGGTTCCAGAATCTGCTGTGGGTAAATAAATTGAGGAAAAAAATGTTTTTTTGTTTAAATGGGGCTCAGAGGAAAGTATATCACAATCAAATGTAGTAAAACCCTAATATTAAAATATTAAAAGATAATAAAACAAAAGAATAGCATTTCTTCATGTTACATTTGTAAGATTAGGCACTCTGCCATTAATTATGTCTAGGGCAGAGAGCCAGTGGGAATTTGCTGCATGATGTAGTGAACTCATACCTGATTCTCTGTGACAACCTGGAAGGGTGGGATGGGGTGGGAAGTGGGAGGGAGATGCAAGAGGGAGGGGACTTAAGTGCCGATTCATGTTGATGTGTGGCAGAAACCACTACAATATCATAATTATCCTCCAATTAAAAATAAAATACAATTAAAAAACTATGTCTAGGGCATAAGAAGACATTGCCACTGTGGTATAGAAACTATTACCTAAAAGAACCTTGCAACACTTACTAGCTTTTGATAAGTTGTCAGTAATTTTGTTTTTTTATTTGTGCATGGATGAGTTTCAAATGAAATACTTCATAGAAGCAGAGAAGTTCTCAATAAAATTATTATCGATAGCTAATTATTATCTTATTATTAAAAAAAAAACTTACTGATGTCATCTTTATTCTTTAATATGGACCATGGACACATGCAAGAAAGCTCCTTGTAGAGTAAGAAATTCCCTCTTTGGAAAGTCTCTGCAGTTATGTGTCATTAAATTCTGCAGAAATTTGAATTGTAATCCTAATTTTTCTGGCCTTCTTCTTCCATGTTGTTAGTTGAATGTCATTAAAGTCAGCTCCAATGGATACAAACCCAGTCCTCTGGTTTGTCATGTAGGGGGAACGCTTCTTTTCAATTACAGCTGTTTTCTAGTTTTCAACTTGAATTAAGTCTTGCCAAAAATCACTGCATATGGTGATTGCAGCCATGAAATTAAAAGACGCTTACTCCTTGGAAGGAAAGTCAAGACCAACCTAGATAGCATATTAAAAATCAGAGATAGTACTTTGCCAACGAAGGTCTGTCTAGTCAAGGCTATGGTTTTTCCAGTGGTCATGTATGGATGTGAGAGTTGGATGGTGAAGAAAGCTGAGTGCCAAAGAATTGATGCTTTTGAAGTGTGGTTTTGGAGAAGACTCTTGCAAGTCCCTTGGACTGCAAGGAGACCCAACCAGTCCATCCTAAAGGAGATCAGTCCTGGGTGTTCATTGGAAGGACTGATATTGAAGCTGAAACTCCAGTACTTTGGCCACCTGATGCGAGGAGTTGACTCATTGGAAAAGACCCGGATGCTTGGAAAGACTGAGGGCAGGAGGAGAAGGGGACGACAAAGGTTGAGATTGCTGGATGGCATCACGGACTGGATGGACGTGAGTCTGAGTGAACTCTGTGAGTTGGTGATGGACAGGGAGGCCTGGTGTACATGAGGCTGCAAAGAGTCGGAGATGACTGAGCGACTGAACTGAACTGAACTGAAGGCTCTGACTGCATTTCTACAGTTTCATTCTCGACAGTGTCCCACACAGCCTGTCTCTTCTGCAGAGTGTAGGTGGCACGTTTAGCAGCGGATCACCTCTGTGTGCAAGCTGCCGATCTGCGTGAGTCCAGTCGCGTTCTTTGCTTTGGTTTCATGTGTATGAAGACACAGCCTCGCAGTTACCTCCATTTCTCCATCTTCCATCAACTCTGATCTGGGAGCACTTCACAGGATCAGAGCTTCTCTGATTAGGGTCTTCTGTTTTTTCCAGAAAGCCAGGATTTTTCTCCTAGGCTATTGCATCATGGTTCCTTCTTGATGTGTCTTTACTTGTGGAACACCTTTCTGCTGGTCTTCAGGTCACTTGTCATAGAGCTGCCCTGTAAGTAGCTGTGGTTTGAGTATGCCCCTGGTCAGGGGGAGCCTAGCCTTTCTACTCTGTGGGAGCCTTCTTCTCTGCAGGTCTACAGATGCTGGCGCTTTGCTTTTCCTATACTGAGATCACTGTGCAAACTCAAAGAGGGTTTTGTTGTCGTGGTTTTTTTGGTCTTTTGCTTCATCTTAATCTAAGATAGCAATGAGTCTCATCTAGATGAGACTTGAGTCTTGACTCTCCTAATCCTATTGGCCAGGGCTGCTGGAGCATCCTATGAGGATTCTGTAGCTGGATGTGGATACAGTGGGAAATAGCATGGCCTTTGATAAGTCATCAAGATAACAGCTTATACTGTCTGTACGGTAACTTATATCATGAGTATTTTTCTTTCTGCCAAAAAATTTTTTTGACTCTAAGATAATCTTTCAAGACAGTCTCCCATGTGTTGATTTTACAGTTCAGTTTTCATAGTTTTGAAGATATTACTTCTAGTCCTTAAAAAAAACTTATCAATTAATTAATGTATGTGAAAGTATTTTATAAGCTACAAAGTACAGTTAAAGAGCTATGATAATAATTCTATTTATTGAATCTCTTCAGAAAGAACAGATGTGTACCATGATTATTCTAGTTGTCTTCTCTAGGTGTATATTCTATTTTCATGTACATAGACAATTTAAAGTTAGATTGTCTTTTTTTTAAATTTTACTTTATTTTACTTTACAATACTGTATTGGTTTTGCCATACATCAACATGAATCCGCCATGGGTGTACATGAGTTCCCAATCCTGAACCCTACTCCCACCTCCCTCCATAAAATCTATGCTAGACTATCGTAGACTGTCCTTTACAGAGTTATTCCCACTGTATCATTATAACTGACAAATTTTGATCATCAGAAAGCATTTTGGTATTTGAAAGCTTTAAATCTTTGTGAATAAGCAATATGAACAAAACTAAATAAAAGTTTGTTTACTAAGGGCTCTAATACCCTTCCTAACAGGGGTTCCCTGTGGCTCAGATGGTAAAGCATCTGCCTGCAATGTGGGAGACATGAGTTCAATCCCTGGGTCGGAAGATCCCGTGGAGAAGGAAATGGCAACCCACTCCAGTGCTCTTGCCTGAAAAACTCCATGGACTGTCAGTTGAGGAGCCTGGTAGCCAACAGTCCATGGAGTCACAAAGAATCAGACATGACTGAGTGACTTTCACTTCACTTTAGTAACACTCTTAAGTAGCACTATAGGTGTTTGAGATATTTGCTTCATTCAAAATTGTGTTTAGGTGGATAGACAGGTAGATGGTGTGGAACTTCTATTCCTTTTTGCCTTGTGACATTTTCTTTTAGAAAACACACAATTCATATTGTTTTGTATTATTTTGTAATATCTCATACAATAAATCTGAATTGATATTATTCTTCTTACTTGAGGATACATATTTGAATAAAGAGTTCGATTTTAGACAGACAATCTTACTGAGCCTATGTCTGCTTTGTTAAGAACTCACTTCTCAATATAATTCTAAGAAATAAAATGTCCCAGCTTTACTGTCAGATTACATAGAAAGTACCCTTACTTAGCTGCTCCTGAATTATTTTACCTCATGGCAGGAATCTGTAAACTAGTTTTGAGTTTACAATGCAAGCCTTTCTCAAAGCCTTCTGCCACATTGTGTAAAACTACCAATTAATAAGATCGACTTTCCCCGTGGATCATAAATCACTACCAGATTGACAAAGGATTTTATTCACCTTTGTAGCTTCTGTGCTCCTTGGAGTAAATTAAACTGAGTTTATCTGTCAAAGCCTTTGATCCTGGAGACAATTCATCCTGCTTATCTCAGTACACTTTGCCTTTTTTGGAAAATTCATCTTCTTTGTATGTTCTTCTGTAACTTAGAAAAGGCCCTACCTTAAACCCCAAGATCTGGGTTCATGCCTCACTCTTCCCAAAGGCAGAGGCTAGAATGGTGATGGGAACGTGGGGTCTCCGTGGCGCCCTCTGGAGATTTCTGTCCGTATCACTTACCTGGACACTGCCACGTCATCCTGGGTCTCTGGAACTGACGCTTTATGACTTTCTCTTTCAGAGTAATCTTTAAAAGGGAATTTTGTCATGAGTATCTCTCTTTTTTCTAAACATCTCATACATGAGTTCCCAATCCTGAACCCTACTCCCACCTCCCTCCATAAAATCTATGCTAGACTATCGTAGACTGTCCTTTACAGAGTTATTCCCACTGTATCATTATAACTGACAAATTTTGATCATCAGAAAGCATTTTGGTATTTGAAAGCTTTAAATCTTTGTGAATAAGCAATATGAACAAAACTAAATAAAAGTTTGTTTACTAAGGGCTCTAATACCCTTCCTAACAGGGGTTCCCTGTGGCTCAGATGGTAAAGCATCTGCCTGCAATGTGGGAGACATGAGTTCAATCCCTGGGTCGGAAGATCCCGTGGAGAAGGAAATGGCAACCCACTCCAGTGCTCTTGCCTGAAAAACTCCATGGACTGTCAGTTGAGGAGCCTGGTAGCCAACAGTCCATGGAGTCACAAAGAATCAGACATGACTGAGTGACTTTCACTTCACTTTAGTAACACTCTTAAGTAGCACTATAGGTGTTTGAGATATTTGCTTCATTCAAAATTGTGTTTAGGTGGATAGACAGGTAGATGGTGTGGAACTTCTATTCCTTTTTGCCTTGTGACATTTTCTTTTAGAAAACACACAATTCATATTGTTTTGTATTATTTTGTAATATCTCATACAATAAATCTGAATTGATATTATTCTTCTTACTTGAGGATACATATTTGAATAAAGAGTTCGATTTTAGACAGACAATCTTACTGAGCCTATGTCTGCTTTGTTAAGAACTCACTTCTCAATATAATTCTAAGAAATAAAATGTCCCAGCTTTACTGTCAGATTACATAGAAAGTACCCTTACTTAGCTGCTCCTGAATTATTTTACCTCATGGCAGGAATCTGTAAACTAGTTTTGAGTTTACAATGCAAGCCTTTCTCAAAGCCTTCTGCCACATTGTGTAAAACTACCAATTAATAAGATCGACTTTCCCCGTGGATCATAAATCACTACCAGATTGACAAAGGATTTTATTCACCTTTGTAGCTTCTGTGCTCCTTGGAGTAAATTAAACTGAGTTTATCTGTAAAGCCTTTGATCCTGGAGACAATTCATCCTGCTTATCTCAGTACACTTTGCCTTTTTTGGAAAATTCATCTTCTTTGTATGTTCTTCTGTAACTTAGAAAAGGCCCTACCTTAAACCCCAAGATCTGGGTTCATGCCTCACTCTTCCCAAAGGCAGAGGCTAGAATGGTGATGGGAACGTGGGGTCTCCGTGGCGCCCTCTGGAGATTTCTGTCCGTATCACTTACCTGGACACTGCCACGTCATCCTGGGTCTCTGGAACTGACGCTTTATGACTTTCTCTTTCAGAGTAATCTTTAAAAGGGAATTTTGTCATGAGTATCTCTCTTTTTTCTAAACATCTCAATGGCATTTTTTCTTGTGTTTGACATTTTCCTGAAGTACTCCAATTGAATATATTCTTGAAAAAATAAGACCAAAGTTATGGTGAGAAGTAAAGTTCCCTGGTGGCCCTCAAGAGGGCACAGTGGTAAAGAATCCACCTGCCAATGTAGGAGACACAGGAGATTTGGTTTTGATCCCTGAGTCAGGAAGACCCCCTGGAGAAGGGAATGGCAACCCACTCCAGTATTTTGCTGGAGAATCCCTGGGGGGCTACAGTCTATGGGGTTGCAAAGAGTCAGATGTGACTGAGCATGCACTGAGCATATGATTAATAAAGTGTGAACAAGGATAAAGGATACTTGTTCCTTACTACCTTGAAGAATCAAAGATAAACACATTAGGCTCCGATGCTGCCTCCAACAGGCTGAGAAGACATAGACATGCAATCCAAGAACTGATTCATTAAACTTAACAAGCAGATGGGCTTTGAGTTATGATAATTCAGATGTTAGCAGTACTGAAATATACAGCATTTGAGAAGATCTTCCATTAGTTCTTCACAAGACCTAAATCATACTTTCAAGGTGAAAGTGTTATAGGCATTTGGTTATAGGACATTTCCAACTCTTTGGAACCTCATATACTGTAGTCTGCCAGACTCCTCTGTCCATGGAATTCTCCAACAAGAATACTGGAGTGGTAGCCATTCCTTTCTCCAGGGGATCTTCATATTGAACCCAGGTCTCCTGCAATGCAGGTGGATTTTTTACCACTGTGCCCCCTTGAGGCCCTATTAATTATATACCGAGTCATTAAGTAATGGTTTCCATTTCTCAGAAACTCTGAAAAGAAGCAATTCTTTAGATAAATTAGAAATGACCTTTTTTCCTCCACTCTCAATGGAGCCAACTAGTTGCACTGACTTGTTTAAGAGGTCCTGCAGAGCTAGATGGATTTGCATCCCTGTTGGCCTCCTAGAGCCCACACAGATGAAGACATTCTCTGAGTAAAAGAAGTAGTCTGGTCTGAAAAGATCATTTATAAAGTGCTAAAGTCAGGCTGAGGTTTAACACCATTGAGTTCTTTTAAGTTGGTGAATAAATCCATTGCCAGGACTGGGAAGAACTGGCTGTTTGACCATTGACAGTTTTTCATACTAGTTAATTTCTGGAATTGGAACTAGTCTACCCTGCCTGTTCAGAAGTCACCTGGTGTCAGCAGTTCTGTGGGGACCTGATTTATCCTCAGTGTGCAGGTTTGCAGGGGAGCTGATTCCACAACCTTCATTGCTAAATCATTTTGACGTTTAACAACCTTTCCTGCCAGGACGCTCTTTCTTATATCTTTGGGGTCAGCAGCCTCTGGCAGGGGTTCTCCGTCTTTTGATTAAGAGGAGATTCTTTTGATTTTGCAAAGCTTTAGGATAACTAGAAAGAGGAAAAGAGGGTTGTAAAATGCCTCAGATACAAGGAGGTATTTATTCACTTTTCCCTGGTGGGAATCCTAAGAAACCTCTGAAGGTGTTTCAACACAAGTGTATCTGAAAGGGGAGATGTGCGTGCCCAGCAGGTTTGTCTGGGCTGGAGGTGCTGGCGGTGTGAGTACCACTCAGTGAATGTGGCTGGTAAAGAGATGAGTATCAGAGGATACGGAAAAGCCATAGAGAAAATGAAAGCCACAGGAAGAACATCATCAGAACCAGCCTCTCAGTAGTCACTGCCTGTTCTCATTTTCTCTCCCCTACCCTAAGTATTCCTTCAGGTCTCAGTACCCCAGTGACTCCCCTTTAATATGAGATGACTGGAAAGGAGTCAGTTTCTGACAACCACAGGAATATTCCGATTTTCAGGCTGCCTCCTTGAAGCCCTAGCAATCATTTCCAACTCAGCCTGCTATTCCCTGCCTTTCTTTTCTGCATCCTTGTCCTAATGACAACACAGAGAGTGAGACTGGAAACCCATCAGAATTCCGCTGAGAAAGCTGGGTACCTTCTCTCCTGCGAGTCCGCCCGTGCGGTATCTGTCCGTTACCATCACTTTGTCTCATTGCTTTCTTGGCTGTGGAAACTGGCCGGGTTTAAATAGCTTCTAAAATGACTTATGTAAGATGCACTCATCTCCGACTGTGTGGGGAGGTGAGTGGATTCAGATACAAAGCCATCATCAGCGCTGTCACGGAGACCCGCTCTCGCAGGCTGGAAACGGGCATCTTCCCGGTGCTTCATTGGGGAAGCCGCCCAAGACACAGCAAGGTGATCACTGCGCTCTGAGCACGAGCCAGCGGAGTATCCCGTTACCTTGTCTCTGTGTTTATCTGTGAAGACGAGAAAAGGCTATCGTGACACAAATAAAACGTTCTGCTTTTGGACGGTCACTGAATCGGTGATTCATTTTGCTTTTTTGTGTTCTTTTTGAGAATATTCCTCAGGTTTGCTTTCTGTCCTCTCAGGATTCCCAAGGGATACAGAATAAATACACGGCCTCGCTCTGTCTTCAAATAGCTTTTAGTTTAGTTGAGATCAGTAATCCACAGGAGGCGGAATTGGAATGCAGGCTGCGGCAATGAATGAGTGATGAAGGGTGTGACATAAAGCGTCTGTTCTGAGAGGGAAGTCCTCTGAAACATTTCCTGGAGAAGGTTGAAGTCGAGTCTCAGGTTAGATTTGGTGAAAGAGGAAGAGGGCCTTAAGGCCACCACTCTGATCCCTACTGAACCATGTGGTCTAAGTAGTCAGAGGCTCAGACATCAGAAAAAGACTGGAGATTTCTTCAGCGTTTCCCTCTGATTCTGGATGGACCTGGATGAGGCTGGCAGAAAGCAGCCAGGCATTGATAACTCTGGGGATGAAAGCAAGTCTAGAGAATCTTCTTAATTGGATTCAGATGCCTTGATACTATGCCTGCAAGTTCATAGCTAAATGCTCCTCATCCAGAAACTCGGTGCTTCTTGGTAGGATCTTAGGGAAACCTCCATTTCTGCATTGCCAAGTTGCAGTTTCTGCATCAGTTGCCCGCCTAGCTTTCGCTGCCTTCATCCTCACGTGGGCGTTCTCCCTCGGCTCCTCTCTCTTCATATTATTGGGGCCCATTCCACTTCTCATCTCAGCTAGCTGTTAATACATATGCAGAACTCCACTTGTGACCAAGGTCACGTTCTGCGGTACTGGGGTTAGGACTTCAACATATCTTTGAGATGGGGCACAATTAAGCCTGAAATAAGGAATGCAGTTATATTACCTGAAAAGAATTACCACCGCTTCTCTGGCTTCAATTTGTATACCTCAACATTTTTCATGTCCAAATGACTTGATGACAATTGGCAAAAATGTTAAATAATGCGATGATAAAGGATTTTAATCTTTGCCTTTAGAAACAAGTATACCATTTAGGTTGAGGACAGTATGTTTAAATAGATTTTTAACAAGTTTTAGCAACTCTACTAAGAAAAAAACCAGGGAATTGGTATCAACTGAGAGAGCGTCCTGGCCGTACTCAGTACTGTGTCTGCTCTCTCATGCTATTTCTGATGGTATGGAAAGATAAATACTTAACTAATATAGTACCTGTGATTCATATTTAATATATCAATGGCAGCTGATTCTAAGAAAACATTAAAGTTATAAAGTCATTGACTTACATTTTTAAAAGATTGAGTGTGTGCATGCTTAGTTGCTTCAGTCATGTTCAGCTCATGTGACCCTACAGTCTGTAGCCCACCAGGCTCCTCTATCCATGGGATTCTCCAGGCAAGAATACTGGAGTGGGTAGCCATGCCCTCCTCCAGGGGAAACTCCTGACCCAGGGATCGAACCCGGGTCTCTTGCATCTCCTGCCTTGTAAGCAAATTCTTCACCGCTGAGCCACCAGGGAAATCCTTTAAAAGATTAACCTTATCATTTTTAGAGAGGATATTCTTGACTATCAAACAGTGTAAAAAAGCAGAAGCTTTTGACAGAGCTATCAAAATTTTATTGTAATTCTAAATTGATATAAATTGAATATTAAGAATATTATCTAATTGTTAGATAACCTAATAAGGACATTATTAATAATTGTCCCTAATAAGGACATTCAGAAAAGGGTTTAGGGCCAGAGACAACTGGCCAAGAAAGTAAATTTAATAGGTAGGCTAGAAAGAGCACAGTAATTTGAATTCTGAGGCCATTTCAGTTGCCATGACGGCTGTTGTAGACCCAAGACACACAGTCGTGGGAGACAGTGGGAATGCTGATGTAATACTTCTAAAATCTGACGGTCCACAGAGTGAAGGGGCTAGCCCTCGAAAGCTCAATGCATTTATAATCAATACACTTCCTTCAATTCATCGTGTCTTTTCCTGATGGTTTTCTCTTATCCCATCACTAGTTAGAATTGTTGAGCCCAGCACTACCGCTCCAAATGAGACAATGCATTTTAGCTTCCAAAGATGTTTTACAGCTGTATTTGGAAATTAACAATGATTAGCAAAATAGTCATACCCACCTGAAGGCTGACAGCTGACATAGATGCCAGACCCCAATAGATGGCGCTGTTGAAACTAGAAGCACAGTTCAGTATTCCCTCGTCATTCTGAAAAGGCTTTAGGGGGTAGTTTTCCACTATCTTCGGAAGATCTCCTGCGTGAACAGAAACTGACAGTGTTTGCTCTCTGTTAAGAATAGCTTCTTTCATCATTCCTGGATTCAGTAAAAGTTCTTGGACCAAAATTCTTGGTCCAAGATGAAGTGTAGATTGTATTCTTGTCTACTGACCAGCCTTCAACCAATTAAAACACTCATGGATGTTAACTATTGAGAATTCAATTGCTTCCAAAAATGCAATGTTAACACACTAAATTCTGTGGTAATGCTATATTGTTATCATCCTAGAAGTCTATTTAGAATATAGATTATAGAATTGGAGAGTTTCATTGGAACTTAAAATTAAGGAATTGGAATCTATTCAGGAATTTGTTCAACAGTGTGTTTACAATTTTTTTTCCCTTTGCATATCTGTGTCCTCTGGGCTTACTTCTCTGGTTGCTGTTTGTCTGAGTCTCCCATTACAACGTCATTTGTGTTCTTATTAGACTTCTCTTTGTATACATACTTCCTTCATCCCTTCATCATTAGCTTTTTATGCCAGATTTAGTATACACTCACCCTGTTCCAGATCTATGCCTGGAGAAATGAAAAAGAATGAAATAAGTAATCAAATAGAGTCTCAGCCTTGAAAGATTTTGTGCCCCAGCAAAGGGGATAAAAACATCAGAAAATTGGGCACCAAGGTAAATAAACATGGACTGCCTTCCCTTTCCTGGCCTTTTGATTAGAATATAGGAATCGTCCATAAATTAATGATGACTAAGACGATGCCTTGAAAATCTTGCTACTGAAACGTATAAAGTGTGTTAGGTTTTAGAAATGGCATTTTGTGAATGGGAATAGAAGGGCCACAGTCTCCCATAATGACAGGCTTGAGAGAAACTGGTGCGTAAATGGCCACAGGATATCGCTGCGCAGCAAGTCTGTCTCCTGGGCAGCACCTCCGGCAAGCTTCTAACCACATGAATCCCTAAGAAGGGCTTATGCAGGGGAGGGTCTGGGCTGTTCTGTTTCTTCTCTGGGAAGCAAGACTGTCTTCACTTATTGTTTGGCTGGAACCACACTGTGTTCCAAGTGTTCTTTGTATTAATAAATAACAAGCTGATGACGCTCCTGTTATTTTTTAAGCTGATTAGGCAACACTTAATATTAACTATTCTTGACTCACATTAATACATAGAATTTGCAAATTAGAGTCACTATGATTTGCAAATTGAAGTTAATTAGAAAGTCCTAATACAGTGCCTCCTAAAAAGGCCAAAACACTTTGCATAGAAATAGCCAATTTAGAAGTCACAATTTTCCAACTGCTTTTGGCAAACAATTATTCCTCTGAGCTGTCCTCAACTGGAGTGAAGAGATGAATATTCACAAAATTGGTGAGAATTTAGAAAGTGATTACAGAGCCTTTCTTCTTGAGCGCTGGGGACTGAGCTCCTCCACGGCTCACCTGTTGCCCAGTGACGAAATTTGATAATTTGAAAAGCTGTAATAGCTCATCAATAAAAGAGGGATAATCTAGACAAGAGTTTCCACATACTAAACACACGATAATTGGTTGAGATTCTTATGTTATATTGTTAGACCTTATTCTTCTTTCTTATGGAATTTCAGAGTGTTAAAAAGCAGTTACCTGTGATAATAAACTTAAAACTGATAGAAATTTTTTTAAATATAAAATATCAAGATTATGAATAGGCACCTTAAAAATTAAGTGGAATTATACATCAAAAAATACTACAATGTAATTTACCACACCAGTTGAATTAGGGAATGACAGTCCTCTCAATTCCTGCTGAAAAAGTATTTGATTCGTTATCCATGATAAAGGTTCTCAGAAATTGAAAATGAAAAGGAGTTTAATGTTACATAGACCACAACAGTATCCTACAGCAAGAGGCCTGTGTAGTACACTCAATATTTCTAAAAATTTTTCAAGAATATTTTCAACACCAAGGATAAGGAAAGAATGTTCAACATAGAACCAGAAGTTCTAGGCAAAGTAATAAAATATGAACATGAATTACAGAGTAGAAAAATAAAAAAAGAGAATAAAGAGACAAATTTAATAATTTGCAGGGAACATGATTACCTGATTTTGCAATTAAATATAAATAGCAAAATATTAAGATATAAATTCTTAAAAACTGAAAAGAATTAGATAAAAAGTTTCATGTGCAAATATTTTCTCCCATTTATTAATATTGTTTCACTTTGTCAGGGGTGTCCTTTGTTGTGCAAGAGC
>SJYC01034863.1:0-31633 GCA_006408675.1 Madoqua kirkii
TTCAAAGTCTTTCAGATTTCAGAATCTGCTTAAGTGAAGAAATGGTATTAATATTAGGAGTCAATGACTTTTTTGCTAATTGCTATTTTTAAAATTGTAACAATTTCAGTGGAAATTGCTTTTGGTCAATTGTAATTTTTATTTTTAATTAAGGTGGAACATGATAGGCATACTGCATAAAATATTTATTTTAAAATGCTAGACAGTAATAACATTTTTAACAAACAGGTCAAATCACAATGTAAAAAAATCTAACTTCAAATTCTTCTAAGTTGGGACTTGCTTCTCTTTGAAACAGATATTATAAAATAAATGAGACAGTTGCTGAAAATATCTTCCTTTTTACTTGATTTAGGAGTTATTGTTCTCTAAGCTTTGTGAGCCTGGGACCTGAAGCGTGCAAAGCATCACATTTAATAAACTCCATAAGACGCTCACATTATTGGTTCTGATGGCAGTTTACTGAGATAGATGCATTACTCAAAATCACATGTCTATACTTATAGGATGTACAGATTAAATATGACAGAATTTCTTCCTCCCTGTGATGGATGAATTAGCAAGTAAATAGAACTGTTTTGGACCCAAGAAGACAGGTTTGATTGCATGCCATCCTCTCTCAGATACTGGCATTTTTTTCTCAACAAGTAAGGGCAAGTGCAAGTCCATTTTGTTTATTGGTAGTTCAGCATAAACTTGTATGCATGTGTGTGTCTGTGTGTGTGTGGTTAGCAAGGATAAATACTAGACAAAATTAATGTGAGGGCTCAAGTAGCAATCCCTTCATTTCATTTTCTGCTGTTAAGAGTAATTAATGGATAATGTATTATCAATAATATTTGAATAGGGAGAAAACCAACAAAAAAGAACTGCAGCACATGTATACACACATCCATCCTGTATTTCCTTCCTTCATTAATTAAGCCAGTGCACATTCTAGTGTTTCTGATCTGTCTTATATTAGACAACATCCCTTGATCTTTACATACTTTAAGCCTAGTAGGGAAGATCGTCAAACATACTCCTGAAATTAATTGTGGTAGGCCAACAAGTGAGCATTTCCACTTGGCTAAGGAGGAGGTCGGGAAAAGCTTTATTCAAGGAAATCATGGTTCAGCTGAGACTTCACAAGGCATGAGGTGTTTGTCAGGAAAACAGACTAAGTCGCTATGTTCTGGTCAGAAGACATAACATGAGCAGACCCCTGTGGATGGCTGCCAAGGAGCTACGTAGTGTCCTTGTGGTTAGAAGAGGCGATGCGCAGAGTGTAAATCAGTTCCGTGTTTCATTCAGTGATTCACGGAAACCTACCAGAAAGAGGATGCTTTGTGTTCCCCTGTGACAGTTCAGGAGAGTCAGTTGCTAGAACTGATTCAGAAGCAAGAATGTCAAGGTATACGTCCCCACAGTCTCTGGGAGTTACCCACGTGAGTGCAAGAGGTCAGCCAATTATTTTTTCTCTCTCTTTTGGCGTTGTCTTTTCCAGAGTATTTCTTGAAGATGAATTCAATCCACTCCTGGAGATTAAAGCTGTTAAATATTCTGTTGTTTGATCTCAGTAATAGTAGCAATAAGCTTTCCTGATGCCCCAGAGGATAAATAATTTGTATGCACTCTAGGACACCCAGGTTCGATCCCTGGGTTGGGAAGATCCCTGGAGAAGGGAATGGCATCTCACTCCACTATTCTTGCCTGAGAATTCCACAGAGGAGTCTGGCAGACTCCAGTCCATGGGGTTAAAAAGAGTCAGATACGACTAAGCAACTAATGGTTTCACACTCTTTGAAGGGTTTATCACAGCTTGGACCGTAGAGAGTATCGTGGAGCCCGTTGGAGGGAGAGCTAAAGGAGAGGGGCTTGTAGATGTCTCTGACTGTGTGTGCTTTGGAAGATTGGAGACTGCAGGATTTTGACAGGATCAGATGTCATTGTGGTTTTCCAGGTGAGAGAATAACATGATTCATGCCCTGGTCAACTGAACAACACACCAATTACTGAGATAATTGTGTGTGTGTGTGTGTGTGTGTGTGTGTGTGTGTGTGTGTGAGAGTAAAATTCACTTGTCGCAGACCAACACAATTCTTAATGTAGAAGTAAGTGTGTTAGTCACTTAGTTGTGTCTGACTCTTTGTGACCCCATGGACTGTCGCCCCCCAGGCTCCTCTGTCCATGGGATTCTCCAGGCAAGAATCCTGGAGTGGGTTGCCATTTCCTACTCCAAGGGATCTTCCTGACCCAGGAATTAAACCCAAGTCTCCTAGCGCCACCAGGGGAGCCCCCACGATGCACTAGATTTTAGCCAAAAGCTGAGAAGCAAAGGCTGAGAAGTGTTTACTGTTTACCAGTTGGTATTGGTGTTTTTGACAGAAAAAATCACTTGGGATTATGTCGTTAAATAAGCATGTTATTTTGGAACAGTTTTAGATTTATAGGAAAATTCCATGGCACACAAAGTTCCCATGTACCCGTCACCCAGTTTCCCCTGTAACTAATATCTGACATTGCTTCAAATCAATGATTGATTCTAATCGTCGTTTGCTTCAATCAGTGAGCCAGCAATGATGCAGTGTTATTAACTAATGCCTATATTTTATTGCACCTTCTTCAGTTTTTGTCTAATGTACTCCTTCTCTCTCAGGATCCCATGAAAATAGGAATATGCTTGTCCTGCCTCCGCCGAGACACCTCTTGTCTGAGGCAGTTTCTCAGACTTGCTTTGCTTTGGATGCCCTTGCCCATTGGGGAACCCGTTCTAATGATGATGAGGCGCTCCATCATTTGAGACTTTTTTCATCACATGACTGGGGTTGTGGGTATTTGGGAGGAAGGTCACGGAGGTAAAGTGCCCTTTTCGTCTTGCTGTCAGCATGAATCCTCGCTGTAGATGGTGACCTTGGGCACTGCCTGAGGCAGCACTTGGCAGGTTTCTCTGCTGTAAAGGTCCTCCTCCTCCACCGACTTCTGTCCCACATTCCTGGGAAGAAGTTACAACACACAACCTAAATGTAAAGCTCTGAGGAGTTATGGTCATCTTCTTAATTGCAGAGTATAATTTATATTTCAAATACAAATGATTTGAAATTGTACTGCATGAGAGATTTGTCTCTTCTCCTATTTTAATTAATTAGTTCATTTATTTATACAAATACCGACTCCTCAATGAATTGATATATTTTACACTGTTGGTTATAGTCGTACCACTGTGTTTTATTTATTTGTTTGTTTCTCAAATTATTCCATCTTTGGTTGTCGGGAGTTCTTGCAGTTGAATCCTGTGTCTCTTCACTGTGCATGTGGCTGGTGCTCCTTTGCTTTCCAGCACTAGACGATCTCAAGATTCACCATGTGTATTTCCTGC
The DNA here is from genome assembly GCA_006408675.1 of Madoqua kirkii. Taxonomy (NCBI): domain Eukaryota; kingdom Metazoa; phylum Chordata; class Mammalia; order Artiodactyla; family Bovidae; genus Madoqua; species Madoqua kirkii. The sequence goes on from SJYC01034863.1 coordinate 3,359, forward strand.
ACCAGTCTGTGAATCAGTCAATTATCCAAGGAACCCTGGTTCATTTTATTAGAGTAGATGTTAGTAAACAAAGCCTGGGGACTAGGTGTGCTCATTACTTCTGGGATGTCATAGATTTTAGGTCCCCTCAACTTAGAGAAGGAAGTGGCAGCCCACTCCAGTACTCTTGCCTGGAAAATCCCATGGACAGAGGAGCCTAGTGGGCTACATTCCATGCGGTCGCAAAGAGTCGGACATGACTGAGTGACTCACTTTCACTTTCAACTTAGAAACATACATATGCCTGTTAATATATATGTGTATTATATATTTGTTTATTCATTTATCAATATTTCTATGTGTAACTTCTGTATCCCTATTAAGCACCGCATGAATTCACACTGGTTTCTCCAACTCTAATACACCACCACCTGGACAGTTATAACCGTATTTCCTTGTTTACCTGTAAGCTCCCACTCTAAAAGCGAGGAAACTGCCTCCCATTTTCTGCTGTCCATTTAATTGATTAATCAGTTCCAGTATACATGTATAGCAACATGAGAACTGTTAGCTGTAACCACATGGGATGCAATATTAGTGACTATATCATGCTGTTTATGTCCCATGCCTTTACTTTCAGTTTTACATACTGTACTCCTTCTCAGAGTTAATGTAGGTGATCATTTTCTCTTTTCCCTTTACTGCAGGTGTTTCATACACGTATGCTGTAGTTAAGAGTGTCTTTCCACGTTCTGCATTCCTCCCTAGGATTCTCTTATCTCCTGATGGTTTTAAAATTTGCATTCATTAAGATAATGTTTGGTTTTAAAGATATATGGGTTTTGACAACTGCATAATGTCATCTATTCTCAGTGACAGGCATCATGTGAAACGATTTTACGGCCCTGAAATATTTCCTGTGCTTCATCTATTCAGCCTTCCCCACCTCTGCTACTCCTGTAGAAACCACTGCCGATCCTCTTTCTGTACCTTCACCTTTTCCAGAATGTCATGTAAGTGGAGTCACACAGTAAAGTACCCTTTTCAGATTGTCTGATTTTGATAAGCCATATGATTTAAGATGTCACGCATGTCATGTCGTTGCTTGCTTACCCATTTTTTATTACAGAGTAATGCTGTGTTATGTGAATGCACAGTGATTTCTTTGTTCATTCACAAATTGAAGGATAGCTTATTTCATACTTAATAATCGTGGCTCACATTGCGGCAGACATCTGTAACATGTTTTTGTGTGGATATTCCTTTACACATCTGTTAAGTAAATGCTTAAGAGTTTGACTGCTGGAATGAATGGTAAGGACATGTTTGGTTTTGTAAGAAACCACTAAACTGTTTTCCAAAGTGGCTGTACCATTTTGCATCACTAGCGTGAGTGAGAGTTCCTGTTGCTTCACATCCTTACCATCCAGTTAAGAGACACTTAACATTTTGGATCTGAGACATGCTGATAGGTGTGTTAGTCGTGTCCAACTCTTTGTGACCCTATGGACTGTAGCCCGCCAGGCTTGTCTGTCCATGGGATTCTCCAGGCAAGAACACTGGAGTGGGTAACCATTCCCTTCTCTAAGGGATGGTTTGTGGTTGTATGCCATTGTTATAATTTGCATTTTTTCTATTTGTTTTAAAAGTTTTTTTGCATATTTTATATATAAACTCTACATTAAATAGATGTTTTGTAAATATTTTCTCCCAACCTAAGGCTTATCTTTTCAGAGAGCAACAGATTTTAACTTTTATGAAGTTCAGTTTATCAGTGTATTCTTTCGTGGGTTGTGTTTTTGGTGTTGTATTTACAAAGTCATCACCAAACCCAAGGTGATTTGGATTTTCTCCTGTGTTTGCTTTTAGAAGCCTAATAGTTTTATGTTTTACATTTGGACCTATGATCCGTTTTGAGTCAATTTGCGCAAAAACTGTACAGTCTGTATTTTTTTGCTTATAAATGTCCAGTTGTTGCAGGGCCACTGGTTGAAAACACTTCTCTTTTTGATTGAATTGCCTTTGCTTCTTTGTCAAAGAGAAATTAAGCCAACTAACAATATTTCCATAGGTTATGAGTTCTCTGTTTTGTTACATTGACATGCATCTGTATTTTTCTCTAAGATTGGTGAAAGAGATCATGGACAGTGAATGCCATTTTCCCCTAAAACATTAGGAGGAATTCATCAGTTAAATCATATGAATACCATACTTTTAGGAGGAATGGTTATTAATTACTGATTAAACTTCATCAATAGATGTAGGCTGATTCAGATTATCTCCTTGTTTAAATTTTGGTAGTTTGTATCTTTCATCTATGTTGTCAGGTTTGTGGGCATAGAGTTGTTTATAATATTCCTTTATTTCACTATTATTACTACAGGATCAGTAGCGATGAACTTTTTTTTTTTTTCATTTCTATTATTAGTAACTTGCATCTTGTCTGATTTTTTTCTTGGTTAACTTGGCTAGAATTATATCAATTTATTGATCTTTTCCAAGAACCAGCTTTTTGGTTTCACTGATTTTTCTCTATTGTTTTCCTGTTTTCAATCTCATTGATTTCTGCTCTAATTTTTATTATTTATTTCCTTAGGTATGTTTTAGCCTTATATTTCTCTTCTTCTTCTAGTTTTCCAACATGGAAGCGGAGGTTATATATTGAAGAGCTTTCTTCTTTTCTAAGATGTGCATTCAGTACTGTAAACTGTACTCCCCTGCTTTTGCTGGGTTTCACAAATTCTGTTAATTTGTCTTTTCAGTGTGATTTACTTCTGTCTCTTTAGTTGGCTCAGAGGGTAAAGCACCTGCCTGCAATGCAGGAGACCTGGGTTCAATCCCTGGGTCAGGAAGATCCCCTGGAGAAGGAAATGGCAACCCACTCCAGTATTCTTGCCTGGAAAATCACATGGACAGAGAAGCCTGGTAGACTACAGTCCATGGGATTGCAAAGAGTTGCTCAACTTTTCCAGTGTCTCCTGAGACTTCTTTGATCCATGGGCTATTAGAAGTGTGTTGTTTAAACTCCCAATATTTTGGCCATTTTCTAGCTATTTTTCTGTTGTTAACTTCTAGTTTAATCTTATGATGACCTGAGAAAATATTTTTATATGACTTCTTTCAAAATATATTTGTTAAGACTTGCATGACGACTCAGAATATGGACTATTATTCTTTGATCCATGGGCTATTAGAAGTGTGTTGTTTAAACTCCCAATATTTGGCCATTTTCTAGCTATTTTTCTGTTGTTAACTTCTAGTTTAATCTTATGATGACCTGAGAAAATATTTTTATATGACTTCTTTCAAAATATATTTGTTAAGACTTGCATGACGACTCAGAATATGGACTATTCTGTCGGTGCTCCAGGTGAGCAAGGGAAGCACGTGTGTTTTGCTGTTTTGAGGATATATTTCCACTAAATGCTAATTAGGTCAAGTAGATTCATAGTGCTATTCTGATCAATTATACACTTCTTGCTTAGCTACCTGTTGAATCCCTAAGGCTTCCCTCATAGTTTGGTTGGTAAAGAATCTGCCTACAATGCAGGAGATCGCAGTTCCATTCCTGGGTTGGGAAGATGCCCTGAAGAAGGGAAAGGCTACCCACACCAGTATTCTGGCCTGGAAAATTCCGTGGACTATATAGGCTGTTGTGGTCGTAAAGAGTCAGACACAAGTGAGTGACTTTCACTAAAACCACTATATTATCTATCAATTATTGAAAGAGAGGAGCTGAAGTCTCCAGCTATGGCCATGGATCGATTTCTTCTTTCAGCTCCTTTAGCTTTGCCTTGTGTATTTTGATGTTCTATTGTTAGATTGTTGTGTCTCCTTGCAGAATTGATCCCTTGACCACTATGAAATCCCCTTTTTATCCCTACTAGTTTCCCTTGTTCTAGGTTTGTTTATGGTCTAAAGATAATATTGTAACTCCAGTTTTATTTTGATAACTGTTAGAGTGATCTATCTTTCTTCATCCCATTGTTTTAAATATATCTGTACTTTTATATGCAGAATTTTTTGGCAAAATATGATTAAGTCCTCTGTTTTTATCTGCTTTGAAAACCTCTGTTGGTTTATTTATACTATTTCCATTTAAACTGACTTGATATGGCTGAATTAGTATTTACCATGTTTATAACTATTTTCTATTAGTTGCATTATTTTTCCTTGTTTCTCTTTGTTTTCATTTTCTGCCTTCTCTGGTTTTGATTAAGTTTCTATTTCATATTGTCATTTATCATATCACATATACTTATTTGTTATTTTCTTTGTGGTTGTCTTAGAGATTGCAATGCACGTTTTTATGTAACCTCAGGCCACTTTCAAATAACTGTCGACTGCTTCATAGTTAATTCTGGTATCTTACAGTATTCCTTAAGACTCTACTGACATTCATTTCATGGATCCATCTACTATAATTACCTAATGCATTATTACAATTACTACTTTGAATAAACATGTGTTTTTGATCAACTGAGAATTTAAAAATATTTTATTTTAGCTTTAAATTTCTTCTCCAACAGTCTTCTTTCATGTAAATCTGAATTTTTTTACTTTTATCATTTTTATTATCTGAAGAACTTTTAATAAATTTTCTCACAGGGCACAGCTGCTGTTAATGAAATCTATTTTTATTTGAGAAAATCTTTATTTTTCTTTACTTTTGAATGATAATTTCATTGGATAGAATTCTAGACTGGAACTTTTTCAACACACAAAACACTTCACTCCACTCTCTTCTTGCTTGCAATATTTCTAACATAAAATCCAACATATTAATGAAGGCATTTTAAAATTTATGTTGATGTTTTTTACTGTAAGCATTTCCTCCTTATAGTTTCTGTCTCCGTGCCTTTATTACCCATCCATTTTGCTCATTGTCTTCTTTGTCATTAGAACTCTAAAGATATTAATCATAGTCACTGTAAAAGCTGTGTCTGGTGATAAAAAATTTGTATATATCTGTATATATATATACATACACAACATATTTATATAGTATCTATATATATCTAAGTATGCTTCTGATACTTGCTCTTGTCCTGAGACTGTTTCCTTGACCTTTATCATGCTTTGAAAGTTTCTGTTGACAAGTGGATATGATGTACCAAGGAGTAGGAACTGAGGTAAACAGGCTTGGAGGGAGGTTTTGTGTTTACTTGAGAAGGAGTCTGGCTCTGTTTCACATTTGCTCTGGCTGTCGGTGCCCGAGGCTTCTGTTTCCTCCACATTATTTTCTTTGTGGTTGTCTTAGAGATTGCAATGCACGTTTTTATGTAACCTCAGGCCACTTTCAAATAACTGTCGACTGCTTCATAGTTAATTCTGGTATCTTACAGTATTCCTTAAGACTCTACTGACATTCATTTCATGGATCCATCTACTATAATTACCTAATGCATTATTACAATTACTACTTTGAATAAACATGTGTTTTTGATCAACTGAGAATTTAAAAATATTTTATTTTAGCTTTAAATTTCTTCTCCAACAGTCTTCTTTCATGTAAATCTGAATTTTTTTACTTTTATCATTTTTATTATCTGAAGAACTTTTAATAAATTTTCTCACAGGGCACAGCTGCTGTTAATGAAATCTATTTTTATTTGAGAAAATCTTTATTTTTCTTTACTTTTGAATGATAATTTCATTGGATAGAATTCTAGACTGGAACTTTTTCAACACACAAAACACTTCACTCCACTCTCTTCTTGCTTGCAATATTTCTAACATAAAATCCAACATATTAATGAAGGCATTTTAAAATTTATGTTGATGTTTTTTACTGTAAGCATTTCCTCCTTATAGTTTCTGTCTCCGTGCCTTTATTACCCATCCATTTTGCTCATTGTCTTCTTTGTCATTAGAACTCTAAAGATATTAATCATAGTCACTGTAAAAGCTGTGTCTGGTGATAAAAAATTTGTATATATCTGTATATATATATACATACACAACATATTTATATAGTATCTATATATATCTAAGTATGCTTCTGATACTTGCTCTTGTCCTGAGACTGTTTCCTTGACCTTTATCATGCTTTGAAAGTTTCTGTTGACAAGTGGATATGATGTACCAAGGAGTAGGAACTGAGGTAAACAGGCTTGGAGGGAGGTTTTGTGTTTACTTGAGAAGGAGTCTGGCTCTGTTTCACATTTGCTCTGGCTGTCGGTGCCCGAGGCTTCTGTTTCCTCCACTGCCTCCCATATTTTCTTTTAGCTTATCTAAGGTAAAGTCCTTCTCAGATAAAGTTGGAGTTGCTGCTGCTCCAGCTGATGTCTGTGCTGTTTCAGTGGAGCCCTGCTGGCGTGGTAGGCAGGTGCAGTGGGGAGATGGATTCTGTGACTGCATTTATGATTAAGTCTCAGTCTTTAGGCTTCCCTAGGGGTATAGATGGCAAAGAGTCTTCTGCCTTCAACATTGGAGACATGGATTTGATCCCAGGGTTGGGAAGATCCCCTGGAGAAGTGACTGACTATCCACTCCAGTATTCTTGCCTGGAGAATTCCATGGACAGAGGAGTCTGATGGGCTACATTCTGGGGAGTTGCCAAGAGTCAGATACGACTGGCAACTGAGCATGAGCAGTGATTGAAACTAAAGAGGGGTAAGCCTCATAGGCCTGGGTAGCTGCTTCTTACATATCTTGGACGTTTTCTCTCTATTTTGGTTAACACCTGTTGTGTTGTTGTTCAAATGTGCGTTCACGTCTGACTCTTTGTGACCTCATGGACTATAGCACGCCAGGCTTCCCTGTCCTTCACGATCACCCAGAGATTGCTCAAACTCATGTCCATCAAGACAGTGAACACAGCCAACCATCTCATCCTCTGTTGTCCCCTTCTCCTCCTGCCTTCAATCTTGCCTAGCATCAGGGTCTTTTCAAATGAGTCAGCTGTTCGAATCAGCTGGCCAAATATTGGAGTTTTAGCTTCAGCATCAGTCCTTCCAATAAATATTGAGGATTGATCTCCTTTAGGATAGACTTGTTGGATCTCCTTGCGGCCCAAGGGATGCTTAAAAGTCTTCTCCAACACCACAGTTCAAAAGCATTAGTTCTTCGGCACTCAGCCTTCTTTATGGTCCAACTCTCACATCCATACATGACTACTGGAAAAACCATAGCTTTGACTGTACAGACCTTTGTTGGCAAAGTAATGTCTCTACTTTTTAATATGCTGTCTAGGTTGGTCATAGCTTTGCTTCCAAGGAACAAGTGTCTTTTAATTTCATGGCTGTAGTCACCATCTGCAGTGGTTTTGGAGCCCAAGAGAATAAAATCTCTCAGTGTTTCCATTATCTCCCCATCTGTTTGCCATGAAGTGATGGGACCAGATGCCATGATCTTAGTTTTTTGAATGTTGAGTTTTAAGCCAGCTTTTTCACTCTCCTTTTCACCTGCATCAAGAGGCTCTTCGTTCCTCTTCACTTTCTGCCATAAGGGTGGTGACATCTGCATATCTAAGGCTATTGATATTTCTCCTGGCAATCTTGATTCCAGCTGGTGCTTCATCCAGCCTGACATTTTACTTGATGTACTCTGCATATAAGTTAAATAAGCAGGGTGACACTATACAGCCTTGACATATTCCTTTCCTAATTTTGAGCCAGTCTGTTGTTCCATGTCCATTTCTAACTGTTACTCCTTGACCTGCATACAGGTTTCTCAGCAGGAAGGAAAAATGGTCTGGTATTCCCATATCTTTAAGAATTTTCCAGGTTTTTTTTTTTTTTTTTTTTTTTTGTGATCCACACAGTCAAAGACTTTAGTTCCTATATCCTGAGTCAAATATTCAAACATTTCTTTTTATTTTCTCTAGTTGTCTCTGTCATTTATTATTTTCTTCATCCCATTAAATTCCCATTACTCTGTGTATTGTCAAGGAATAAATGCACTGGATAATATTTCTAGATAACAATGTGAACACACTATTTAAAATTCTTATTCATGTATGGTATTTACATTTATAGATTAATGTCTTCTTTTCAACTTAATTGCATGTTCTTTGAAGGCAATGAGCTCAGGTCTTTAAAACTTTTGTAATACTGTAATGCTCCTTACCTTAAACCATTCTTCAGTACGAAAACCAGATTATAGCACTCCTCAAATGTCAAGAGGTTTATTTAAAGCAAAGAGCCCTTGAAGATTAAACTCTTATACTTATCTGAATGGATCTTTAGGCTTACCTGTTTAACTGACAGTATCTTCAAACCTAATAGGCCAAAAGCTGATTATACATTCTAGAAATCATGTGATGAGGAATTTTACTGTACTTTATGTAGACAGAAGATACAATGACAATCTAGAAGCATTTTATTCAATTATTTCTATAGTGTAAGCTTTGGAATTCAGTGAACTGGATTTTGAAATCCTGCTTAACCTTCTGTTATCACCCTGCCTAGCAAAATATTTTGGGGCTTCCCTGGTAGCTCAGCTGGTAAAGAATTTCCCTACATTGTGAGAGACCTGGATTCAATCCCTGGGTTGGGAAGATCACCTAAAGAAGGGAATGGCTACCCACTCCAGTACTGTGGCCTGAAGAATTCCATGGACTGTATAGACCATGGGGTCACAAAAAGTCAGAACTGACTGAATGATTTTCACTTCACTTTTGGTCTTTGCATCTGTAAGAGATAGATATATAATTATAAATTGTTTTGGTCTTTGCATCTGTAAGAGGTATATAATTATAAATTGTAAAAAATATTTTTATAAGGATTAAAATACATAAATTCTGAAAAGCACCAAGCGTTTGTATAGCACATAGAAAACTTGATAAAGGATAGCTGTTCTTATTGTACCCAATTTAACACTCCAAATGGGTCTAGAAAAGTATCATGTAGCCTCCATGCATGTGTGCTCAGTTGCTCAGTTGTGTCCGACTCTTTCTGACCCTGTGGACTGCAGCCCGCCAGGCTCCTCTGTCCGTGGGATTTCCCAGGAAAGAGTACTGGAGCCGGTTGCCATTTCCTTTCCCAGAGACTCTTCCTGACCCAGGGACCAATCCCATGTCTCCTGTATCTCCTGCATTGGTAGGCAGGTTCTTTACCAATGAGCCACCTGGGAAGCCCATGTAGGCTCCATAAGTATTATTTTTTTAAGGAAAGAAAGTTTGTCCAAGTCTTAGCATGTGCAATCTTAGTTCCTTCACCAAGGATGGAACCCGTGTCCCCTGCCCTGGAAGCAGAGTCTTATCCACTGGAATGCCTGGCAAGTCCCTCCGTATGTGTTTCTATTCTACCAAAATATTCTTCAGAAACTTGGAAAGAAGACAAACATTTGTTTTTCCCCCATTGGTAATAGAAGGTTAATTCCTATTGGATTTTCTAAATTGCTTGTCAGCAAAACTCTGAATAAAAGATGGATGTTTCCTGTAGATAACACAAGGAAAGGAGAACTTCAGGATAGGCTGTGAGAAGAAGGGCTGGTCTATGAGGAGAATGTATATGAGGACAGGAAGGCAGAGGGGGAGTCATGGGACCCAGGGGCACCTGTGGGAAGAAGTCGGGGTGGGGGCCAGTCTTTGACGTTCAGGTGGATCCGGAGGACTCCTGACTTCGTTACGATCAGTGGTTAATTCATTTGACTCTTTGTTCACATTCTCTAAATAAACCGAATTGAGGCATAATTCACACTGGATAAACAATGCCAATTTTAAGTGTAGATTTCAATGAGTTTGATGCCCTGACACACCCATATAACCACCCCACCAAACAAGATACATTATATTAACTTACCTTAATTTGTTCTTTTTCTACGTACTTATGGAAAAAATTGGTTTGTTGATTTTAGACCTTTCTTCTCTTCCTGTAGAAGCCTTTATACCTATACATTTTCTTCTAAGCATGACTTTCACCACATTCAATGAATTTTGATATACTCTGATTTTTGTTCACTGCAAATATTTAAATAATTTTTCTTCTAATTCCTTTTTTGATTCATATCCTAATTGGAAATGTGATGTTTAAATGCCAAATATTTAGATATTTCTTAAGTCTTCTCTATTCATTGATTCATTCATTCTAACTTGATTCGACTGTGGTTATAGAACCTGCTGTTTATTATCTCAGTGTGAACAATTTAACAATACTTACTTTATGGTCTCAGTTCAGTTCAGTCACTCAGTTGTGTCCCACTCTTTGTGACCCCATTAGCTGCAGCACACCAGGCCACCCTGTCCATCACCAACTCCCAGAGTTCACTCAAACTCATGTCCATTGAGTTGGTGATGCCGTCCAACCATCTCATTCTCTGTTGTACCCTTCTCCTTCTGCCCTCAATCAGGGTCTTTTTCAATGAGTCAGCTCTTCGCATCAGGTGGCCGAAGTATTGGAGTTTCAGCTTCAACATCAGTCCTTCCAATGAACACCCAGGACTGATCTCCCTTAGGATGGACTGGTTGGATCTCCTTGCAGTCCAAGGAAAAGAATCTTCTCCAACACCACAGTTTAAAAGCTTCAATGCTTTGGTGCTCAGCTTTATAGTCCAAAACTCACATCGATACCTGACTACTGGAAAAACTATAGCTTTGATTAGGTGGAGCTTTGTTGGCAAAGTAATGTCTCTGATTTTTAATATGCTGGTCTAGCCTATGGTTTAAACTGGAGAATACTCCACGAACACATAAAAAGTATTTGGACTCTGCTGGTGTTTGATGGAATAGTCTACAGAGGTCCGCTAAATCAAGATTCATGATCTATATCTTTATCTCTCCTGATTTTGCATCTTACTGTCTTATCCATTAGTAATAGAGGAATATAGAAATATCAAAGTCTAATTGCTAAATCAATGATTCTTCTGTTAGATTCTGGCAGACTTTGCCTCATGTATTTTGGGGATCCATTGTTAGGACTGTATACATTGATTATTGTTATGTTTTCTAATGTATTGACTGGAGACAGCATATCAGTTCTAGTGGCTTCACAGAGTTATATTACCCGCCAGTAATAACTCTGAAGGTGTGAAGTTTCTAGAGGGTGGATCTTTATGCACGGCCTCTGGTTTAGTGGCTTCCACATCACCTGGGAGAACTATTGCCAAGTTTGGCAAACAAAAACCCAGGGCACCAACATAAACTTGAATTTTGATTCATGAAAGAAAATTGTATATGTTTCATTGAGTACCTAAAATTCATATTTACCTGGTTACCTGTATTTTTTTTTTCTGTCAGCCCCACCTGGGAGTGTTTTAGAAATGCAGAATCAAGAATTTCATCTCATACCTATTGAATAGGTGTCTGCATTTTAATGAGAGCTTTTGATAAGTTCCATGAATATTAACGTACCAGAAGTGTTGGACCAAGTTTGACTGAAGGCAGGAAAAGTCAGGTGGAGTATCACAGAGTGATATTTTAGCTATGAATTCAAAGCAGCAATAGGAATACACCTTTTGAAGAGAGTTTATGATCGCTGGTTCTGCTCATTTCTGCAAATCCCCAATTAAACAATTTACTGGATTTCCTTAATGTCATGTGTAATAAAAGCCATTTCCAAATTAGTTGTAGCTCTTGGCTTTAAGTGTTATAAAGTAATAAAAGGAAAATAATTCAGAAATGTAGCCATTGGGATATTATTTTTTGAATAAACTTTCTGTTTTAATTATATTAAAGACATTTGGCCAAAGCCGTTATGGACTTTATAAATCTCAAGGCGTTTAGAAGTGGTAATGGATTGTTCTCCGTCACCACCACTTCTCATCCTAAATTCATGTCCTTTTAGACTTTCATTTCCCTAATGATCACATTGTTTACTATAATTGCTTTTTAACAATTATTTCAGCTATTTCACCTAAATCTATCTGCACTGAACGTTTATCTGTAAATTAATTAGACTGTACCTGTGTAATAAAATGTAATATTTCTGTTATATGTTACAAATATATACATATATGTATGTGTGCCTGTGCACAGTCGCTCAGTCATGTCTGACTCTTTGTGTCCCCACGTACTGCAGCCCATCAAGCTCCTCTGTCCATGGGATTCCCCAGGCAAGAATACTGTTGTGGGTTGTCATTTCCTCCTCCAAGGGTTCTTCCTGACAGAGGGGTCGAACGTGTGTCTCCTGCATTGGCAGATGGGTTCTTTACCACTGGCACAACCTGGGAAGCTCCAACATATATTTATATCTATTCTGAAACATAATTCTAGATATCAGAAATTACAATCCTTAATTACTTAAAAAAATAACAACATTAAGTAACACTGCTTTTTATTTCAGAGATTTTTGTGCTTTTTTCTCAGTTTGGAAAATCCCATTATTTTATTTTTTTCTCTGGCTTTTTAAAAAATTGAAGTATAGTTGATTTAGAATTTTGTGTTAATTTCAGTTTTCAGTATAGTACAATCGTTCAGTATATAATTGTTGTTGTTGTTCAGTTGCCCATTCATGTCCAACTTTTTACAACCCCATAACTGCAGCACGCTAGGCCTCCCTGTCCCTCACCATCTCCCAATGTTTGCCCAAGTTCCTGTCCATTGGATTGGTGGTACCATACCGCCATCTCATCCTCTGATGTCCTCTTCTCCTTCTGCCCTCAATCTTTCCCAGCATCTGGGAAAGTATATAATATATTCTCATCTATTGATATGTATGTACCCATTTTCAGATTTTGCCCTTATCTGTTCAATCACTCAGTTGTGTCTGACTCTGCAACCCCATAGACTACAACACGCCAGAATTCTCTGTCCATCACCAATTCTTGAAGCTTGCTCAAACTCATGTCCATTGAGTCAGAGATGCCATCCAACCATCTCAACCTCTGTTGTCCCCTTCTCCTCCTGCTTCAATCTTTCCCAGCATCAGGGTCTTTTCCAGTGAGTCAGTTCTTTGCATCTGGTGGCCAGAGTATTGGAGCTTCAGCATCAGTCCTTCCAGTGAGTATTCAGGGTTGATTTCCTTTAGGATTGACTGGTTTGATCTCCTTGCAGTCCAAGGGACTCTCAAGGGTCTTCTCTAACACCACAGTTCAAAAGCTGTGTGTGCTGTACAGAAAATCTTAGTTGGTTATCTATTTTATATATAATGGTGTGTATATGTTAATCAAAGACTCCTAATTTATTTCTCCCCTCTTCCCCCTTTGGTAACTATGTTTGCCTTTATGTCTGTGAGTCCATTTCTGTTTTATAAATAAGTTCACTTATATCTTTTTTTTTTTTCTGGTTCCAGATAAAGTGGTGTTACATGATATATATCTTTGTCTGGCTCCCTTCACAGTGGAATATTACTCAGCCATAAAAAGAACAAAATAATGCCACTTGTAGCAGCCATGGATGGATCTAGAGATTATCATATTAAGTGAAGTAAGTCAGACAGAGGTTTTGTCATCGAATCACTGGAAGTAGGAGCTGCTGAGTAAGGGTGAATTGTGACAGCCCCTTCCAGCCACACCACTCTCCTCCACTGTGACCCTTGCCTGATTATGTCAGCTCTCCACCCCACTGCTTCTTCATCTTTAAAATGAGATTTCTGGTACACTTAATTTTCCAGTGCTGCTGTGTGGGCCAGATCTGAAGAGACATACAATTGAAACATCGCTCACCTTAATGTCCAGTGGCACACTGATGACCTCTACTCAAAATATGCTGTTTATTCTTAATGCTAGTCGTTATTCTCCCCATGCAGACTTTTATGAAAACATAGTTCTGCTGAGGAATACATGTTATCTGGATGTCTCGGTAAGGGAACTCCCTGGCAGCCCAGTAGTTAGGACTTGGTGCTTTCATTCCTAGGGTACCGGTTTGATCCCTGGTTGGGGAACTAAGATCCTGCAAATCAAGCAGCCTCCTCCCCTCAAAATTAATGACATGGTTTATTTTGCTTTAAATAGAGTTAAGCACAGGTGTTGGTAATTATTAGCAAGAGAGCAAAAAGGGAAGCAGCTTGGGTGGCAGACCAGTGGTAGCCATATGGAAAAGACAGATTTAGTGAAGATAAATAAAGCCAGGCTCAAGCTAAGCCCTGTAATTAAACCCTTTCATCTACTCTAGGAATGCAGCTGATGCAAAATATTCACACGTGTTCCTCACATCAAAAAAGAATGTATTAATATATGTGTCATAACTGATCCTGTCTATATTTAAGGATGTGTTGACTCCACGTCACTCCAGATCCATTCAGATATTTCTGAAGTTGTCTTGGCAGTTATCATTTAGTCATTGCATAAATGGTTAACGAGCTTCTTGCCAGTCTTACTGGTTCATCTTCTTATGTAATTGCAACTTTGTCCTCTTTACTCTGGGGAGTTTTATGATCATGAAGCTGCCGTGCTTCTTATTTTTTAGGGTGATGCTGTTTGACCAGCCTTTATAGAATGCCACTGAGGTTACCTGGCTTTAGGGGATTTTCATAGTCTTTTCATTATTAGGCTGGTGAACACAGGAGCTCTCAGGCAACTGGTCACTATTTCTCAGGGGATATTTTTTGTTGTTGTTGTTAGTAAGTAATCTTTTAGAGCACTTTTAGATTTATAGCAAAATTGAACAGAGGTACAGAGTCCTCATATATGCCCTTCTTCCTCCTAACACAGTTTCTACAGCTATTAGCAACTTACATTAGTGTGGTATGTAACATCTGTTGCAATTCATGAAACAATATCAGTACGTTTTTATTAACTGAAGTCTATAGCTTACATTAGGGTACATTCTTTTTGCTTCCCAAGTGGTGCTAATGGTAAAGAACCTACCTGTCATTGCAGGAGATCTATGAGACATAGGTTCGAATCCTGGGTCAGAAAGATCCCTTGGAGGAGGGCATGGCAGCCCAGTGCAGCTTTCTTGCCTATAAAATCCCATGAACAGAGGAGCCTGATGGGCTCCAGTCATGGGGTCGCCAAGAGGCGGACACTACTTAGCTAAGTCAAAACAACTTAGCACACTTTGTTTGTTGTATAATCCTACGAGTTTTGACACATGCCAAATGTCACCTATTCATTCTCACACAATTATTCAGAAGTCATTGCCCTAACATTTCTGTATGCTCCACCTAGTCAACTTGCCTCCCTCATTCTGAACCCCTGGCAACTACTGACCTTTATGCTGCTTCTGCAATCTCATCTTTTCCAGGATGTTATACGTTAGAATCATGCAATATATAGCGTTTCCACATTGCTTCTTTTACTCAGTAGCACGCATGAACTTCTTCCCTGCCTTTCCATGGCTTGCCAGCGCAGGTTAATAACCACTGAGTAATGTCCCATTGTCTGGATGTACCGGTTTATCTGTTCATTCACCTACTGAAGGACATCTAAGATGCTTCCAAATTTTGGCACTCATGAGAAAAACTGCTATAGATATTTGTGTGCAGGGTTTATGTGGACATAAGTCTCGAATTCCTTTGGATAAATACTAGGGAACATGATTGCTGGACTGTATGTAAGGGTATGTTTAGTTTTGTAAGAATCTGCATAACTGTCTTCCAAACTGGCTTTAACATTTTGCAAGTAACCAGAGTTCCTTTTGCCTAATTTCCTCACCAGCATTTGTGTTGTCAGTATCCTAGATTAGAGACATGCTAATAGGAAGATGGTGATATCTCATTGTTGTTTTGATTTGAAATTCACTAACAGTTGCATCCAATTTTTTGCAACCGTCTGGACTGTAGCCTTGCAGGCTCGTCTGTCCATGGGGTTTTTTTAGGCAAGAATACTGGAATGGGTTGCCATTTTCTCCTCCAGAGGATCTTCCCAACACAGGGATCAAACTTGTAATTCCTGTGTCTCCTGCATTGCAGGCAGGTTCTTTACCCACTGAGCCATCAGGGAAGCCCTTAATAGTATACATTGTTGAGCATATTTTCATATGCATAGTTATCTTTTGTGTATCTTCTTTGGTGAGATATTCAGATATTTTGCCCATTTTTAAATAAGGTTGTTTATTTTATTAGTATTATTATTAAAGATCCTGCATTTTGGTGTATTTCCCTGGTTCTGTTACCATACCACAAACCTTGAAACTAGTACTCAATACAAGGTACCTGAATTATTTGTTGGAAAGACATAGAAAGAGGTGAAAGACATAGAATTAAGAAATCACTTAAGATAATTTCCACTGATTTTTGTCAGTTAATCAGTCCTTTGCTCGCTTTTGTGCATAGAAGGAAAGCGAGCACCCCCTAATCCTATTGTGCCCTGGGAGCTGAGACAGCCAGCCAGCATCTGCAAGCTTGCACCAGGGGACACCCCAGGAATGCTAGCTCAAGGGCGCAAGCAGAATATTCAGGGCTGTAGTTTGAAGGCTCTGAGTGCATGATCCCAGCATCACGGGCTTCCTCTCCTTGAGGCTAATCTCCTACCAAGGCCCCGAAAGCCCAAACTGCCTAAAATAGAGGCCAACACCGAGCCTTCACTTGGCACTGTTTATTGCAGAGACAGCCGTCTCCTGGGGGAAAGTTGGCCACGCTGGACTCCTTCCACCCTGGGAAAGGCAGAGCTTGATCTCAACAGAGAAGCAGCGTGTTTTGGATGTTGGTTTGTCTTTCCTGACATGGAGGGCCTCAGTGTCACAGAGGGCCTGACATTGAAACGGTCCAAGTGCTTGGGTCCTCTGTCACGCGGAGTCAGACTGAGGAATCCGCCTCACAGGAAAGAAGATGTTTCTGTGGGTGCAGCAAAGCTGCCCACCAACCTTGTCACCTCCTGTGCCACCTGTGGGCAGCCAGCTCACAGGTAGCATGGCTACGGGTCACAGGTCAGAGGTGACATCCTGCAAGGACAGGGTCTCATCCTGGAGTTACAGGATACATTCTAAATGAGCAATGGGGCTGTCCCTGATGGTTAAAATACGTAGGTCTCGGAACCAGTGGTAAAGGTGTGGGTATGAATCCGCTAATGTTACTCCCGGTGACTCACTTGGATTTGTTCTCCCTGCTTCTCCTGCACTGGGCTCTGCAGATTCTCTTGTTCCTACAGAGAACCAGGAAGGACAGGACTTCAAGCGGTTAGCTGCTCAGGCTCGTTGGATCTTACCCCAAGAGGCTGGCAGGTGACCAGTGGAGTCGCCTTCCTGGGAGGAACAGTGGTCCCTGATGATTGAGGCGAGATGGGGGTGCTTTCATAATATGGGATCATGGAGAAATATGTCTTCCTCCCTTCACGTAAAGGCACCTCTGCATTCTCCCTGCCTAATTTTGAGAGTAACTAGACAGACATGGGCTGAGAGGAGCATAGTTACTGGGAGTTAGACGTGTCTCACGAAGGAAGGTCTCAGACACAGCACCGTTTGACTCACCTGGACCACTGTAGATGAAGGCTAAGTGCAAGGGGAGCTGGGAATGACACCAGCGAGGCCCTGAAACCATCTATCTCAAGGGGCAGGAGCTGCCGCTCCTTCCATAGCTGTCCCTCTGCTGTCAAAGGGCACTGGTTCCAGGACCCCTGAGATACCAGTGTCCTTGGATGCTCAAGTCCCTTGCACTGAATGGCCTGGGACTGTCTGCATTGGGTATCTGTGGATGCGCAATGCCTAGAGCTGTTTGTACCACCTCCCCTCTTCAGACGTACCCTGGGAAGAGAGGCACATCTTGGTGCTGTTCCCAGAGGTCATAAGACAAAGTGGGTCTGAGTGGCTTGAGAGGTGGATGATAGCTGGCACCATAATGCAGGTCCAGATCCCACCTTGGGAATTAAAGACATTTACTGAGCGGTAGGGAATCCTGCCGGCTGACAGTCAGGGTATCAGCTCAACCTGGGAATTGCTCTCCTCTGAATTAAAGAGACTAGCATCACCCGAGGTCATGCTTCTTCCCATGGGGCAACCTGTATCCACCTACTGGTCCATGCAGGAGTACCAAGGCTCTCCTTTCTCAGCTGATATCAAGGTAGCATTAATGGGCCGCCTCAGCTCCCAAGTTCCGCGTGTCCTGCTCCCTTGGTGCTTTCTGATGGTGACAGTGGTGCCCACACGCCCCGGCCCCCATTCCTGCATCATCTCTCTCCACTGGTGGCGAGCATGTATTCCTAACTGACCTGAGGGCTACCAGGTCTGAATCTGCTTCCGGGGATCCCCACCAGCAAGGAGCATATTTTAGGTATCCATTTGGAGGACGTTTTAGTTATTTATTTTTAACATTTCTTTTAAATTGATTTACAATGTTGTATTAGTTTCAAGTGCACAGCAAAGTGATTCACTTATATATGTGTATGTGTGTGTGTGTGTATGTATATATAGTTGTTGCTGTTCTTCAGTCGCTCAGGCGTGTCTGACTCTTTGTGACCCCAGGGACTGCAGCACGCCAGGCTTTCTGGTCCCCCAACCATCTCCTGGAGCTTGCTCAAACTCATGTCCATTGAGTTGGTGATGCCGTTCCACCATTTCATCCTCTGTCGTCCCCTCCTCCTGTCTTCAATTTTACCACAAAGAGTCGGACAGAACTGAGCAACTAAGCTCAGCACACAGCATGCATGCACATATATATTCTTTTCAGATGCTTTTCCATTATATGTCATAATAAGATGCTTAGTGTAGTTGCCTGTGCTGTACAGCAGGTCCTCTATAGGCAGTGGTGTGTACATGTTAACCTCAAGCTTCTAATTTATCCATCCCCCTCCCCCATGTTTCTCCATTGGTAACCATAAGTTTGTTTTTGAAATCTATGATTCATTTCTGTTTGTAAGTAAGTTTAGTTATGGTAGTGGTGGTTTAGTCACTATGTTGTGTCATGAACTGTAGCCTGCCAGGCTCCTCTGCCCATGGGGTTCAGTACTGAGTGGGTTGCCATTTCCTTCTCCAGGGTATCTTCCTGACCCAGGGATGGAACCCATGTGTCCTACATTGGCAGATGGACTTTTTTTTTTAACCACTGAGCCACCAGGGAAACCCAGGTTCATTTACATCAATTTTTAAAAATAGAGTCCACATATGGATGATATCATATGGTATTTGTTTTCCTCCATCTGACTTACTTCACTTAGTATGATCATCTCTAGGTCTTTTAGAAGTTATTTCAAGAGTGACATCATTGACATGGCAGAGTAGGTGGTGCCAAGACTTCACCCCCTAGAGAAAAACTGACGGTATGGAAAGACAAACTGAAGCTGCCCGGAGCAGATTTGTTAGAACTCCAGAGAACACGCAAAAGTTTAGAGTAAACCCATGAGGGCTGGACTGGGTAAAAGGCAACTTGAAAATGATGGGAAATCTTTGTGATGTTTTCACTTGCTCTCACTCCAGGGCAATGATTGATTCTGTAATATCAAAATTAACTGGAGAAGAGAGCTTAGGGCACACAAAAAAGCCAGCGGAATGTGGCTGTTCTAGTTGCCGTGTCCTCAGAGGAGCCTGAAAGCATTGAGATCCACAAACGCATGTTTGCCTCCTTTTCACCAGACAGGAAATGTGCTTCTGGCTGAAAATGAAACAACAATCAAGAGAAAAAAGTGTTGCTGAATGATCATCTCTTAACAATAATGTGTTTCCCCTAAATTGTATATCACAGTCTGTATGTCATTAATTATGCTTTAAAAATATGGTTTCTAATTGTAAAAATGTGTCTTGTCACTTGGATATACATTATCTAATTTAGTTGTGAGGCTGATATTGACCATTCATATCTTTCTGTCTTTCTTCTGTTCTCAACACTATGAGGACTACCCTTTTGTTGGGATTGGGGTGGAGGTTGTATTCATTTCACTATTCATATGTTCAACAAATACAGAAACACTTATTCCTAGAGATTGTAATTTTTTTCCATTCTGTTTATACTTAGGAAACATTCATTGTGCTTCAAGAAAAGTTCAATATGTTTATAGAAATAATTATTGATTCAAAATATTAAGAATCTCACATTTATAGTACATTGGTAGCTGTATTAAGGAATCATTCTTATTCAATTTATTAAAATGTTATATCAGTAAAAGCTTGAATTTTTTCACATGTATAGTTTAATTATTTTTTCTTAATGTTTTTATATTTTTCTAAATCATCTGCCTGTTGGAGTGAATATGACTTTTGGACTTACAAAAATAAATTCAAATTAAAATAATAGATTAGTGTTTAAACATTTACTTTGTTATTAGGCAACATTTTCTAAACATTTTGGTATTGTGATTTCATGTATTACTACAATTAGTTACCTTTCATTTTCCCCTCTCTTTTGTAGCAAATTATAATAATATATTTTCTGTTCATTTAATATACAAGGCAGTCTGTAAAATTACGTGGATGTTGATGAGAAGGCTTTGGGAGAAGATTTAAAGTGGAAAGAGGAGAAGGGGGAATTCTAACATTTAATGTTTGGTGGAGGAGATTAAATCTACAGACACGAAATCAGTCATTAAAGAAAAAGAGATATAAGTGTCCTTGGCTATCAGAATACAGGGATACCTGTTTCTGAGCAGTGGCCACTAGTTCTGAGTGCTGCTGAGTCCTGAGATACAATCAGATTTAAGAATAGTACAAAAATTTAAAAAGTAACCTAAGAATGTGATTATTTATCTGCAGTAACGTTCTGTATTGTGCTGTTTCTAACAGCAAAATCTGTGGTATGTTTTCAGAGGTATAGGATTGATTGTGAAAGTGGTGTTATTCCTTCACTACACTGATATTAAAACGATGTTACAAGAACATATTTAGTAATGGGAAAGGAAGTTCACACTGAAATTTTAGGTGAACAAGAGGAAATTACATAGCAGAGTATATTCAGGATTGTAAAGGAGTGTTTGTAATTTTGTTTGTCTATTGTAAAGATACTACAATAACCATGTTTTACTTATATAGTAGGAAAATGCAATGAATGTTTTCATCATGATGAAATGACCTGTGGTTCTGGCTGCACAGAGGTCTTGGGTGGGCCTACTGACCGCTGGTTCGTGGAGTGGAGGCGCCCACAGGCAAATGGCAGCTCAGGAAGGCAGGTAGCTGCGAAATACAAACGCTAAGTACTCACTTCTGTTCTGGAATTCTGCCTTTGAAAGAAAGACTGACAAATAGCCAGAGGAGCTTTCCATCTTGAGTGAGGATTTGATTGTTTAAAGTGTCTTCAGTGGTGGGGAATACAATGGAAATTTTCCAGATGATAGACGAAAACTGAATATCCAATGAAAAGGGGTTGTGGTTGTTGTTCAGTCACTCAGTCATGTCTGACTCTTTGCGACCCCATGGACTACAGCATGCCAGGCTTCCCTGTCCTTCACTGTCTCCCTGAGCTTGCTCAAACTCATGTCCATTGAGTCGGTGATGCAATCAAACCATGTCATCCTCTGCCATCCCCTTCTCCTCCTGCCCTCAATCTTTTCTAGCATCACAGTCTTTTCAAATGAGTCAGCTCTCCCATCAGCTGGCCAAAGTATTGGAGCTTCAGCTTTGGCATCAGTCCTTCCAATGAATATTCAGGACTGATTTCCTTTAGGATGGACTGGTTGGATCTCCTTGCAGTCCAAGGGACTCTCAAGAGTCTTCTCCACCACCACCATTCAAAAGCATCAATTCTTTGGTGCTCAGATTTGTTGATGATCCCACTCTCACATCCATGCATTACTACTGGAGAAACCATAGCTTTGACCATATGGACCTTTGTCGGCAAAGTGATGTCTCTGCTTCTTAATACACTGTCTAGGTTTGTCATAGCTTTTCTTCCAAGGAGAAAGTGTCTTTTAATTTCATGGCTGCGGTCACCATCTGCAGTGATTTTGGAGCCCAAGAAAATAAAGTGTGTGACTGTTTCCATTGTTTTCCCATCTATTTGCCATGAAGTAATGGGAACAAATGCCATGATCTTCATATTTTGATTGTTGAGCTTTAAGCCAACTTCTTCACTCTCCCCTTTCACCTTCAACAAGAGGCTCTTTAGTTCCTCTTTGTTTTCTGCCATAAGGGTGGGTGTCGTCTATATATCTGAGGGTATTGATATTTCTCCCAGTAATCTTGATTCCAGCTTGTGCTTCTTCCAGCCCAGTGTTTGTCATGATGTACTCTGCATATAAGTTAAATAAGCAGGGTGACAATATACAGTCTTGACAAACTCCTTTCTCAATTTTGAACCAGTCCATTGTTCCATGTCTGGTTCTATTGCTTCTTGACCTGCATTCAGGTTTCTCACGAGGCAGGCAAGATGGTTTGGTATAATTTCTGATAAGAAGAGTCAGACTCCAAAGTCTGGCTGGAAAAATGAGTTGTGGTGAAAGAATTAGCCGTGCTCTTGCAACAGCAGGGGAGATGGATGCAGGAAGACATTGACTCTTAGGAAGATTAGGCTCTTGTTTCTGGTGCGTGCGCTTCTACAGGAGAGAGGCTGGGGTCATCTTCTGTGAGTGGATGGAGACCACGTGGCCAGGTGAAAGGAGAGGAAGACCGTTTGGAATGGGACTTGGGAAGAGCAGGAGAGCGAGATGACCTGAGGAACATAGTGGATCACGCCATTCCCGGTGCTGAGGGTGCTGTGGCTGATGAGGAGGAGTTTGTGAAGGCAACAGTCTCTGTGTGCGTTTCACGTCCTGTGCCAGCGATGTGCTACTGGGACCTGGGTGGCAGGCTATCAGACAGGGGCACTGTTATGTTTTAAAATACCTCCCAGGGCTGCTTTGAATATTAAATGTGGTGATGCTTACTGAATATTTATGGCCTCTCAACAGTATGTGAGTTTATAGTTCAATAATGATTTTTATTCCTCAATCAGAGTTCACTTGTACACACACACACACACACACACACTCCTAAAATAAATATTTATGTATAGATAAATGGGTATACTTATATGCATCTATTTTCAGAAGTACCAGTTTTAGTGATATTCCAAGCAGCTTCTGATTATTTCTGTTATATTGCTTCAAATTCCTATTTTGTTCAGAAAATATTTTGTGTATTTTCATCTTACCCACCTTTTCTTAGTTTTCATTTCTAGAATTTTGTATCAGGTATTTAGCTATTTCACATGATACTAATTATTCATCTATTCAAGCGAAGTTTTCTCTTTTTTTCTAATTTGTGTGTTTGTATTTTGATCTTGTTTTCTTCAAGCATTCTGTTTTGTTTCTGCTTAGTTTTAACTTAAGCTCTTGTAATGAATCCTTATTAATGAAACTTTATTTATTGATCATTTTCTTCACTGAATGATTGAAATGATTTAAGTTTAAGAGAGTGTCTCTGAGTCCTTGTTTGATACTATCCCCAAAGTCTAGATACCAAGTTTTAATAAAGGGTTTTATTCTTAATTGCCCTAATACTCATTTATGGTAGTATTATTTTAAAATGAAATAGACATCTGTGTTCTGATTAGAAGCCTATTATAGTGCATGCAGACAGCACAAATTAGAATAATGCAGCCCTCAAGACCTCTCCCGGAGATAATTCCTATTGATATTTTGGGGTAAAGTTTAAGAGAGTGTCTCGAGTCCTTGTTTGATACTATCCCCAAAGTCTAGATACCAAGTTTTAATAAAGGGTTTTATTCTTAATTGCCCTAATACTCATTTATGGTAGTATTATTTTAAAATGAAATAGACATCTGTGTTCTGATTAGAAGCCTATTATAGTGCATGCAGACAGCACAAATTAGAATAATGCAGCCCTCAAGACCTCTCCCGGAGATAATTCCTATTGATATTTTGGGGTGTCTTTGGGGGAACTCATGGCTTGATAGAACCAGGAGCCAGATGTCAGGCAGTTGCCAAATTAGTTTAGAGGTTTATTTACATTTTTATGGCTTTTGTGTCTGAAAATAGATGTTTTAATGGAAATTTTGCAGTGCATATCAGGAAAGCCTACACTAAATTAATGCTCTACAAGCTACAACAATTAATGCTCTACAACATTCTTTTTCTCCACCATGTTCCTATAGGTGGGTACTTCTATGTTCTAGGTGTAAACTGAGATTTACTTGAAACTCATTCAGACTGGTTGGTTGAAGTGGGCCTCCTCCTCTATCTGACTGCTTCAATAATTTTGTGATCAGGTAGTGTTTGTTCTCCCTTGTTATCTTAATTTTGACATATGACGAAACTTCGAATGAGAGGAAGTCAATTAGCATCAGAGAACAAGATTTCCTTTGTAATTGTTTTCTGCGTAACTGCTTTCACAGGCTGCACCTGCAAATGTTGGTTGCCTCCGCATTGTCTACATCAAATGTTAAGCTGTGAAATGATGTTACAGCTCACTTTTTTATTAACAGATTTCAGTGCCACCTTCCAACACTTTTTCTTTGTATCTTTCCAGTCTACTGTCTATTAGAATTGCAGGCAGGGGGCTTCAGGCTTTCTGTGTAACATCCATTTGTGGGTACATTAGAGAAATGTGGGCAGTTTGAGTTGGAAAAGAGAACGATTTCCCTTTTGAAAGTTTAAAACCCATTGAACAGTATTGAAACAACATGTCAGAATATCTTCCAAAAATATACTGATTATTGTTTTTTTTTACAGATTTATTTTGCAGGGGAGGAACAATAATTTTCCTTCTAAACTTCTGAGTTCTTAGCTGAGAACTCATTTAATAAAAGATGGATTAATAAGAAGAAAACATGCAGATATTTGATTAACATTTGATTTCATATATTTTGATACATATGGGAAATATCCTGGGCAAAATGAGTAACTCTCTGAGGTGACTTTGAGTTCATGCTTAAATAAGAGGCACATAGGCCTCTCAGGGGAGAAGAAACAATTGTTAGGAAGATGAACCTCTTAGGAGAGCTGATGTGAGGTTACGAGTTTGTGACCAAGTGTGTTTGAGTGTGTATGCCCTTCTTGTTTCCTCTCTAGTGACAAATCCCTCTTCCCTGGTTGATGGAGTCCTGGGGAGGGGATTTTTGACAATTGGTTCCTTTTAGAGCATCTGTCTGGAGGCAGACGGGAGTTCAGAGAAAGCCTCTCCTTGTGTTGTTCTTTTCCAGGCGCCTACAGCTCCCAGTAACCAACACGCCAACATGGCAGACTTCGGGGTGGTGTGTCCTGAACCCCAGTGTCATATTTTAGGGTGACATATTCTGCCACCCTTCAGTTTCCAGGTTCTGACACATTGAGTGTGGGTTAGTGTGCAGCGCTAGTTCAACAATGCAGTTTCTAATATAATTCTTAATTGTAGGAGACCTGTTTGTTTCTTGCATTAAAATAAACAATATTTTGTAGTAACAAATTTATCTTCCTTATGGAAATAAAGCCATATGTGAAAAAGCAAAGCAATTTTTTTTACAAGCGCTTGTAAGTAATCACAATAAGATATTTTATAGTTACCTAAATGTGAGATGTACTTAGTTTTTCTGACACTTCTGTGAAACTGCGAGCTTCATCTTGCTGTGGACTAAATGACTTCTCTGTTACACTTACCTTTGCGTGTTTGTATTTCTGGCAAATCCATCCTCCTTGGCGCCCCTTGTGATGTGGTGATGGGTGGTGTTGATGACACAATGCTGTGTAGCTCCTGGTCCTTTTTGCGATAGAGGCTGTTCTCAACTGTGCCTTGCTTAAGCTAAATTAGATATTTTAAATTCTCTAAAAAGAATTCTAATCAGTCAGATGGCATTGTTCCATGTCAGAAGGATGAAATGATCCACTTCCAATAAAAATGCTGGCCACAGCAAGCAGGTGCAGAGATGTACGCCCGTGGGGTCAGCATCACAGAGAAGCCAAGTCCAGAATATCTTCAGAACAGCTTAAATATAGTGTGTTTGCACAAGCCAGCAGGAGAGAGCAGACTCTGCAGGAAAAAGATTCTGCAGCCTGATACCACCCAGACCAAAATCCAGTGCTGCCCAGGGAGTATCACAGTAATTTGGTTTATAGTTTATGAGATTAGGTCATTTAGATTTCTTACACTGCAGAGAAACCTTGAAAGTCTATCATCTCTAAAAAGCTTAAATAATTATACAGACAATGAAGGGCCTTCCCAGGTGGCTCAGTGGTAAAGAATCTGCCTACCAATACAGGGGACATGAGATGTGGGTTCCATCCCTGGGTGGGGAAGATCCCTTGGAGGAAGGTCTGGAAACTCACTCCAGTATTCTTGCCTCGGAAATCCCATGGACAGAGGAGTCTGTCCAGAGGTGTCACAAAGAGTTGGGCATAACTGAGCAACTGAGCACACACACTCACAGAGAAGGAAATGTTTGAAACAGTCCTTACAAAACACTGTAAGAACATGACCCTTGTCAAAGTTGGGCTACATGAAGATCCCAAAGTTACAATGAACTAATATTCATGGACTTGCCAATGATGAAAATTATATTAAAGGTATAACATACTGTCATTATCCAATTCAATGTGGTCACACCTCATTATATCGCCAAAGGCTCTTTTCCCAATAAAGCCACATTCTGAAATTTCAGGTGTTCATGAAATTTGAGGGGACATCATTCAGCCTGCTTTAGTTGCTATTGTTTAGTTGCTCAGTCATGTCTGACTCTTTGTGACCCCGGGGAATGTAGCTCACCAGGCTCCATTGTCCATGGGATTCTCCAGTTAAGAATACTGGATTGGGTTGCCATTTCCTTCTCCAAGGAATCTTCCTGGCCAGGGATCAAACCTGCATCTCCTGCACTGCAGGCAGATTCTTTACTGTCTGAGCCACCAGGAAGGCCCATTCAACCCACTGCTGCTGCTGCTGCTAAGTCATCTCAGTCGTGTCCGGCTTTGTGAGACCCCATAGATGGCAGCCTACCAGGCTCCCCTGTCCCTGGGATTCTCCAGGCAAGAACACTGGAGTGAGTTGCCATTTTCTACTCCAATGCATAAAAGTAAAAAGTGAAAGTGAAGTCGCTGAGTCATGTCCGACCCTCAGTGATCCCATGGACTGCAGCCTTCCAGGCTCCTCCATCCATGGGATTTTCCAGGCAAGAGTACTGGAATGGGGTGCCATTCCCTTCTCCGATTCAACCCACTATATAGACCTAAGTATCAGACCTAACCTTGATGAAGGTGAAAGAGGAGAACGAAAAAGTTGGCTTAAAGCTCAACATTCAGAAAACGAATATCATGGCATCTGGTCCCATCACTTCATGGGAAATAGATGGGGAAACAGTGGAAATAGTGTCAGACTTTATTTTCTTGGGCTCCAAAATCACTGCAGATGGTGACTGCAGCCATGAAATTAAAAAACGCTTACTCCTTGGAAGAAAAGTTATGACCAACCTTGATAGCATATTCAAAAGCAGAGACATGACTTGGCCAACTAAGGTCCGTCTGGCTGTGGTTTTTCCTGTGGTCATGTATGGATGTGAGAGTTGGACTGTGAAGAAGGCTGAGTGCCAAAAATTGATGCTTTCAAACTGTGGTGTTGGAGAAGACTCTTGAGAGTCCCTTGGACTGCAAGGAGATTGAACCAGTCCATTCTGAAGGAGATCAACCCTGGGTGTTCTTTGGAAGGAATGATGCTAAAGCTGAAACTTCAGTACTTTAGCCACCTCATGTGAAGAGTTGACTCATTGGAAAAGACTCTGATGCTGGGAGGGTTTGGGAGCAGGAGGAGAAGGGGACAACCGAGGATGAGATGGCTAGATGGCACCACGGACTCGATGGATGTGAGTCTGAGTGAACTCTGAGAGATGGTGATGAACAGGGAGGCCGAGCGTGCTGTGATTCATGGGGTCGCAAAGAGTCGGACACTACTGAGCGACTGAACTGAACTGAACTGAATCCTATGAAACTAGTAGGAAAAAAGATATAGAATAAAATCTTGATGACTCTGTAATAGGCAAATGTTTTTTAGGAAAAAAAAAAGTAATAACCAGAAAATAAAAATCAAGAAATCAAAAGCTATCAGAATTTGACACTGTTGAGCTTTGAAATACATATTACTAAAATGAAGAGGTTAGTCACAAAGGAGAAGAAAGTGTTAACAATATACCTTTCTAAAATATATTTGAATCCAGCATATGTGAAGAATTCTTACAGCTCAGTGATAAGAGGGCAGACAAGCTAGTTTTTCAAAAATGGGTAAAAATATTTGAACAAACATTTTATAAATAAACATTTTACGTATCAGTTGACCTACAGGTACATAGAAAGTTGTTTTGTTTCATTATCAGGAAAATGCAAAGTTACAGTCTCACTATGATAATGTTACACACAAACTAAAAAGGATGAAAAAGCCCTAAATTATGGAATGTTGGTGAGGATGTGGAGGAATTGGCCTATGATTCTCTTTGGGCAAGAATATAAAGTGGCATAACCAGTGGCCTCAATTATTTGATTGAGTTTCTTAAAATATTAAACTTATTCTCATGGCTCATCCATTCCATTCCTAGATATTTAGCTCAGAGAAACTAAATTGTAGTTTTACAAAGACTTGTACAAACATGTTCATAGTGGTTTCATTCATAGCAGTAAAAAACAAATGCGATAGGAAAAAACCTCAAATATGTATCACTTCAT